>JASIRB010000012.1:0-21209 GCA_030323885.1 Branchipolynoe longqiensis
GAGGTGTAGATGGATTGGCAGCTGGAGGTAAAGTGAGGTCGGGGAGCTGCACTGCAGCGGGTTCTGGTAGGCGGTGATAGGTGGCGCTGTCGGCCCGAGATGAGAGTCCGGAGGGTTGTTGTTGTTTGTTGTTGTTTTACATCCTAACAACATCTAAGGTCATATCAGGACGGGTACCGACTTGTGACAGTGCGCACGCATGGCGACTTTATAGTGCTGTCCCACTGGGAAACCAGGCTGCTGGCACCATGACCTGGTATCCCACTCAGTCATATTATCCTGACACTGAGCACACCAGTCCTTGCCCTGTCCTAATAATGCCGAGCGCCTGGCTAGGAAGCGATAGGTATACATTTTTAAGTCCTTGGTTTGACTCGACCAGGATTCGAGCCCACGATCTACCAGCACGGGAGACAGACGCTCTAACTCATTCGGCCATCCCGTCTGGCGGGAGGATTGCTGTATGACCGGGGCGGTCACCACCCCCCACCCCCCCCCCTGCCGCATAAATCAAGCGCAATGTGAGCATTACGACCAATGCAAAAAGAATGTAGATTAAACAAACAAAAAGAATGTAGATTAAATATATTAAGTTGATAAGTGTAATATATCTTTCTTTAGTGTGATGTACCTATTGTTTTAAAAAGGGTTAAACTTGGGATATTTTGAAGTGGAAATGTGCCAAATTTTAAAGTTTGAGATGCCTGTCAAAATATCAGGCATCATAGGCTTCAGAAGTGACATGTATATTGACTTAGAATTCTTTCAGGTTCTATTGACTTAGTATTCTAATAAAAACCAAAAGGTCTGTTCGGGCGTCAACTACCTCGCCATATGCACTCACTGTACCGTTGAACATAATATATATATATATAACTCCCGGCTTATTGTGGTAGGCCTGATGTCAACTGTTCCACGGTCTTTCACTCCCTGTCATGCACACACGGAAGAATGCCAAGATTCAGAGACAGCATGCTTCAACTGGTTTATTGCTAAACCTATCTGCTCTCCGCGGCTTCAACAGTCAAGTGACCCGACCTCTAACTCGCTAGGTCCCACATCACCTCTATAGGTGGGTGGGAGGTCTGCTAACCACACACAGTAGATGGCAGCCCAGTTGGGGCCCTGCCCCATGGCTAGCGTGCCGCCACCTAGCGCAGTTCAATGTAACTGCGTAGGTGTGCGGCGTAGTGTCTGCCGCCACCGCGTGGTAGTAGAGCTCATGTACAGACTACTACATTATTATACTCGTATAATTGCTTATACAACATATATATATACATATATAAATATATATATTATATATATATATATATATATATATATATATAATATATATATATGATTAGTGAATGGCAGAGTGAAAAGGACAATAACTGCAATGCCTTTACAAATGATTCGTTAAACTGGTTGAATAATGGTTCTTGTGTTGTGTTTGTTGCAGGGACTGATAAGTGTCTATGGGTTCAGGTCAGTACATGGCTGTGTGGTTGGTATTTAAGCATGCCACTTGTTTGAGAACACCCCAGGTTGATTTATTAATGAGCCGTTTCAACCCAGAACCTTACAGAAATCACGAGTTGTAAATGTACTTGGAGCTGCATAATCCGACGAAAGCATGTTTTTTTTCCTTCTAACCCTAACAAGTAACATACTCATCTAGATTTGAACTTCCATATGCAATAAGCACAACCCATTTCGGTTTGGTCATGTGATACTTTAGGTCACGTTACACAAGTCCTGGACATCAGCAGAGTAGCATGAGATCACCACGAGAGGTCACAAGTATATCCTAATTTTGTCGAGGGTTCGTCTGGATCGTGACTTCTCGGGTGTATTTGCCTCCTGGCATTTTCTGTTAAACTGACTTAATATTCTTTCCGCACAGCGTCAAATAGGACCCACATTTATCTATACACTGGGAGTTTTATTACTCATTTGGTGCTGCGCAGAAGAAATATTAGGTCAATTTCGCAGAATGTGCCAAGAGGCAAATATACCGTCAGGAAGTCATGATCTGGAGGAACCCTCGATAAGATTAGGTCATTCTTGTGACCTCTTGTGGTGTTCTCGTGCTACTCGACTGATGTCTAGGACCCATGTAATGTGACCTAAATTATCCCATGATCAAACCGACGCTCCTCTTCCCTCACCTCCTCCTCTTCCTCTCCTTCTCCTTCACCTCCTCCTCCTCTCCCCTCCCCCCTCCTCGGAGTGCATTTGTTCTTTTCTGCCAACATTGCGTAAAACTACCACTAATCACTCAATCACTCAATCTTTCTTACATATTTGTCCAACTAATTCGCTTGGATACGTTTTCCTGTATGTCTGCTTCTTCTTTCATACAATGCTGTTTCTGAAAATATACATGGATTTGGAAAAATGGGGGATCAACTCCTTAAGTGCCAGTCACACTATGGCTTGCCACTGCTTGCGACTATTTTGCGACCCCAAAATCCAAGTCACTGGCGACCAAAGCAACCTATGAAAATGGTCGCTGATCTCCTTGCAGCCATTTTGGTGGCAAGGAAATCTTTGGCGCAGCAGCTGCAACCTTCTTGCGACCATATTGGTCACAAGCAGGTTAGCGACCACTGAGGACCAGTTTGCAACCACTTTGTGCTTGCTTGCAACCACTTGTGACCTCTTTGCGGCCAATCCTTTTTTGTGGTCGCAAGCGGCCACATGCTTTGTGTAACTCGGGTATTAGTGAGTTAGCGCCACCATCCTCTGATTAATTTCAGATTCTCTTATTCACCGCTCTCCCAGCCGTCACTTTCAAATTGACTAGATATAATTACACTCCCGGGCAACCCGGCAGAGGACGTCTGTGCATCATTAGTCAGTGAACTGGTCCTGTCCTTCTAACGTGGGTCAAATGTGATGTAAGTAGGTTAACCTACGTTGAAATACTTTAAGGTACGGCAGGTTTTGGTACGGATAAATATGTTACAGTACGGATAAATGCTTTACGGGACGGATAAATGCTTTACGGTATGGATAAATACGTTACAGTAAGGATGCCGGTATGTTCAACTACGTTCAACTACGTTAGCCTCCACTACGTTCACCTACGTCCACTAACAGCTATGTGACCAGGGCTTCGTCCAAGTATGCTAGAGTATACTAGAGCACGATAGAGTACATTAGCATCACGAATGGAAATTCAGCCTCTAACGTAACGCTCTTTTGAACATGTCCAAAAATTAAATTGGACATCACAGCTCACCCATGTTATTACCAACATCACGGACAAGTACGGATGCCGGTGTCGCAGTTTGAGCGCCCTGCCAGTTTGAGCGCCCTTCTGTTGCTTCTGCGCATGCGCGGAAAAAGACAACATTAAAACCACCCTAACTATCACAGTAATTTGTGATTTGTGGTGCTTTGAAAGCAAATTTCTATTAAATAGTTCAGATCTTTCTCTACAATTTCACATTCAGCTTTTTTTTTATCAGCCAATTGGAAGTTCTTGAATTTATTTTGCGAAAATAGTTTTTGAGGCCATGATCTGGTAAGGCTAACACTGGCACTGACACTCAGAATATCCCAACTTTCACTATTATCTGTTTTTAATACTTTGACAGTAAATTGCTCTTAGGTTACATTAAATACTTCAGATCTTCCTCTTCAATTGCGCATTAAGATATTTTTAATCGATCCAATGAAAGCTTTTAAATCTATTTGACAAAAAAAGTATACAACCCCTGGCAGGGCGCTCAAACTGGCAGGGCGCTCAAACTGCGACACCGGTATGTTCAACTACATTAGCCTCCACTACATTCAACTACGTCCACTAACGTGTGTTTGACCGGGGCATTAAAAGCTTTGTTCACTTTTTTAAATATTTTATTTTTAGCCGAGTAGCATATGAGAGGAGCACTACACTCCAATAAATGTTGACTGAGTGCACCCATAACCGGTTTTAAGACATTTTGATTGCATTGTATAGCCCTTAGTGTGCTGGTATGCCGTTAAATATTTATTCATTCATTCATTCCCGTATCTAATTTGGATATGTAGGATACAATCTAGGTCAGCGTTTTTGTTCAGAAACTTTGATTCTTTCATCGGTGGATGCTGCTTTAGGTATCTTTATTTTTATTTGTTGTTGTTTTACATCCTAGCAACATCTAAGATCATATCAGGACGGGTGCCGACTTGTGGCAGTGCACACTCATGGTGACTTTATAGTGCTGCCCCACTGGGAGACCAGGCCGCCACCACCATAACTCGATATCCCACACAGTCACTTTATCCTGACAATTGACATTGAACTAACCAGTCCCTGCCCTATCCTATTAATGCTGAGCGTCAGGCTAGGAAGCAACAAGTATCAATTTTATAAGTCACGCAAGGCCTGCGCTCTACTGATTCGGCCACTGCGTCCGCTGTAAGCTTTGAAGTGTAAAAATAGCAAATTAATCAATTTTGGCATACACACCAAAAATAGTGGACAGAAAGCTTTGTTAACTTTTTTTTAATTTAATTAAAAATTATTTTTTTAGCCAAGTAGCAGATGACAGGAGCACCAAACTGCAATAAATGGATTTCCATGATTTTTCAATCCTGCAGTACGATCAACGTATAGGCCCTACTAATACATTGTTTTACGCTGCAGTACTATCAGCATATACTACTAATAAATGCTTCATATGGCACAGCACTATCAGCGTATACTACTAATACGTGCTTCAAATGGCGTAGCACTATCAGTGTATACCAATATATATGAAACCAGACTTCCGGAAATTTTCCGCGATTCCCTGACAATGCTAAACCTATGGGAGAATATGAGCATTTTCCCGGACACCACTCTCATCCCTTTTATTACTGAGTGCACCCGTATCTAAATAGGATATGTAGGATACAATCCTAGAGTCAGTCCTCACTGCATGACCACTGTAATTATGACAGGTCATATATAGACAGGCCGAATCTGTTAACAGGCTACTATACTATGCCTAAATATATAAACAGAAGAGTATAAGTATAAGGTCAGGGCGTTTGTTCAGAAAATTAGGCTCGTTCATCGGTTGATGCAGTAGAGTAGAGCAATTTCTTATCACATGTTGGTCAGGGTAATGTGGCTCACCTTTCACCATGGTTGCCATGGCAACCCTGCAGGGAGGTGCTGGGGACCCCAGTATCAGGCTCTGTCGCCTTGATGTTTTGACCTTCTTGCGAGATTAATTATTGGTGGGTGATTTAGTCAGATATAAATGGGTGAGTTCTATATATAGCATGCATAGTTAGTGGGTCATATAGACTGATCATCACAAGCGCACATTTTGTTGCCCTTTCTTGGTATTGTAGAATGAATAAATAGTTGTTGATATTGAGAGTAGTTATTAAGTCAACACTACAACCTGGGGCAATAGTGGCCAAGGAAGGAGTTCATGGCGTGCTTCAATTCATAAAGGCACAACATGGTTTGGAACTGATCGTATATATCTCAAGCTAAACAAAAACGTCAGTAAAGAAAAGATTGTCTCCTTCATCTACCAAACTATCTGAGAGGAGCTACACACACATGTCCAATGTGCCACCACACATTCTGAGCACAAATTGGACTCATCAGTCATCAACGAGTTCACAACAAATGATGAGTTGCTGTCATCGTCGCCACCGATGGACAACCAAGAGAGCGAGAGTTATTAAGTATTGTAGTAGACTGCACTGACCTTAAAGGCAATGAGTCACATAGACAGATAGGTGTGGATAGGGTGATTGCATCAGGGAGCCTAGATGGTGTAATGGTTAGCATGCTAGCCTCGGAATGGCAAGAGCTTTTGAATCCTGCTGTAGGTGAAATATTTCCCATTTTCATCACCACGATGACATTGGTTGCCGTGACCTGGATCCTATACAAGCTATGCAATGTATGGTTGTTGAACCTACCCTGTATATGTGTGTATGCATTGCCTGTTGGTATATAATTGTAAGCATGTAATGACTTATGGACTTAAACCATTTAAAAGACTTACAATTCCATGGGGATGAGTGTAGTAGTCTGCACTGACCTCTAACTTTAGAGTTTAAGGCAAGGAGCCACATAGACAAGTAGAAGTGGATAGGGTGATGGCATGAGGAAGCCTCGTTAAGGTAAGGGTTAGCACACTAACCCCTGAATAGTAAAAAGTGTGGGTTCAGATTCTGCTCTAGGAGCAATATTTGCCATTTTCATCGCCCCATGACAATAATGTTATGCAATAGTTAAACTTTTTAATTGATAGAATTATTGTTACGACTTAGCATTATGTGTATATATGTGTGTACAGTAAAACCTCCTTAACCGACCACCTCCACATATCGACCACTTCCCTATATCGATCGCTTTATTTGGGTCCCAACAATATCATTGTAACCATATTCTAACTCCCTAAACCCACCACCTACGTAAATGGACCACTTAATGTCAGTCCCAAGGTCGGTCCATTTAGAGAGGTTTTACTGTATATGTATAACCTCCTTCTTAATGTACTAATAATTTTTAATTGAAAGAAATATTGCCTCTCCCTGTATTTGAATCGTCAGTTGCCACCCGTTTTTTGCTTTGGCCAGTCATCTTTCCACCGACTGCCTATGTTAGACCTAGGCCAACAGGAGACTTTAGGGCCAGAGGACGACTGAGAGTAATGCCTGTGCATTATTGTAGTGATTGTGGATTTAATTATAAGAAGGATGACAGGGAAGTGTGTGAGTTATCACAGCAGGAGGAACGGAATACTGTTCATAGGACGAGAAGTACAACAAAAATGGCTGCCACTATGACCAAAGACAACTCGGGGAAAGTGACGACTGGCATTAGCTGTTCTGGTAGCTAATGCTCCTGAACTATAGGGTGAGGCTAACCAAAGGGTTGTGCGAAGACCTGGAATGGTGGATCACATTCTCAGGCCACTTTAATGGGAAGGCCAAAATTCTAGGGTATTTTGCCCCTCTGATTTTTTCGTACAGTGATGCATCTAGATGGGGCCTCGGTGCTCTACATGGGAACGACTGGTTAGTTGGCTCGTTTGTGGAGGCAGACGATAGGTTGCTTGCTAGCTATGTGGGGCACCATCATGTTAGCCCCAATAGCCATGTTGCCTCATCACATATAAATATTCAGGAGATGGCTGCAGTGTACGCGGCCTGTGAGAGGTGGTCGTTTAAATGGGGTGATGGAACTGTGGTTATGGTTACGGATAGTGCTGTCGTTTAGGCGGCTCTGAGCACAAGCAGATCTAGATCAAGTGGGTTCATGTATTATCTGAGGAGGTTGTTTTGGATAGCAGTGGAAAGGAATTTTGAATTTAAGTCAGTTTATATTCGTAGTAAGGATAACATCATCTGTGATTCACTAAGCCACCTGGATGACAGTGCTAGTAACATGAGGATTTTGAATGCAGACCCAGAGGGGTTGCTGTGCTCTAGGGCTAAATTGTGTTATACTCTATTATAGAAATATCTCAGCTGAGAAGTGAGCAAAAGAGTTTTCAGGAGCAGTTCTACGTGCCAAATTCATTGACAACAAGGGGGCGGTGCAAGTCAAGAGATACTTGGATTTTGTAGACACTTTTAGTTCTGATCATGCACCTGTTCCCTGTTCAGATGAGCAAGTGACCCTGTACGCGACTTGGCTGGCCGGCACTATGAAGTATGGGTCAATCAAAAACTACCTGAGCGGTTTAAATTACTTTCTAAGACAGAATTGAGCTCAGCCTATTGACTATAACAGCTTTATTATCTCCTCAACACTTAGGGGGATTAAGCGTGTCAAGGGGGATGCTCCATGGCGGGCGAGGCCCCTGCTGCCGCCAATGATGAGAAGGATGTTTGCCATGCTGTGCTCTTCCACGGGTCATACATCTTGGAGAGCCGCAATAGTAGTTTCCTCTAACAGTCCTTTTGAGGAAGGCTCAAGTGACCCTTTCAGATTCAATGCTTTGGAGGGGGGATTTTAAGATTGTTGATTGGGGCATGGTAATAAGTATTAGGAAGAGTAAGACCATCCAGTTCTCTGAGGGAGTACTGGAAGTGCCAGTGGCACGCTGTGGCGATCCGGGGATGTGCGCAGTGCATTGGGTTGAACGGCATTTCAGTCAGCTACCCGCAGGACCCGCAGAGGAAGCATTCAGACTTCCTGATGGGGTTGGGGGCTCTACACCAATGACTTATGCTGTTTACCAACAGACACTAAAGACGTTTGCATCGAGGGCAGGTATGGACGTTGACGATTTATCGTCACACTCACTCAGACGGGGTGGCTGCACCTTTTTAGCTTTATGTGGGGCCACTGTAGAAGAGATCAAGGTAAGGGGGACTGGGCCTCGGAGATAGGCTACGCATATCTCAAAACTCCGCTATCTGTCGGTATTATGGACGACATGAGGGTTGCAGCCACCTTGTGCACCGAGACAGTGTGATTGGGTTGTGGGGGGGAGCGGGAGTCATGTCGGCTCCCTTTGACATTTATCGCTCAGCCCGGAGTCGAATAAACAAACCACAACCCAATCTGCTGGTCCACTTGTCATTTTGAAGGGGAATCTTATATTATATATAATCTATTATATACATATACGCACTGGGAAAATTATTTAATTATTTATTAGGCGATTCACACGAGTATATTATTGACGAACCGCCGTCGTCCAGCCGCTTTGCTGTGGACCTACTGGGCCCAGCAGCATCCGACGCCTCTCGCTGTATTTGAATTGTCAGTTGCCGCCCGTTTTTTTGCTTTTAGATTGAATTAGGTATGGCATTTATCACTCAGCCAGGAGCCGAATAAACGAACCAACCTAATCTGCTGGTCTCCTTGTCATTTCGTAGGGGAGTCTTATATATACTACACAGGACAATAGTGTACATCAGTGAAAGCATCAAAACGGTCAAGATGACGGCACCAATACTCCAGCTTATTGGCAGGTTGGCATCTCCCTCCCTTCGCACCTGTCGTGGTTCGATGGACACCTGTACTAGCTGATACACCGGTACACTGCTGAATACAGGTGCAGAGGTACCATAAATAGCACACTATATTGGCATACGGTGATCGCAGACATTGTGTGATCTTAGACGAGATCAGAGACTGGCCTAAAAGAAGGCCACGGCAACGTAAAGAGTTTGTTTTATTTAACGACGCCTCTAGAGCACATTGATTTTTATCATCGGCTATTGGATGTCAAACATGTGGTCATTCTGACATATTTCTTTGGAGGAAACCCGCTTCCGCCACATAGGATAGACCAGACGGGATGGCCGAATGAGTTAGAGTGTCCGTCTCCCGTGATGGTAGATCGTAGGGTCATGGGTTCGAACCCTGGTCGAGTCAAACCAATGACTTAAAAATTGATACTTGTCGCTTCCTAGCCAGGTGCTCGGCATTATTAGGACAGGGAAAGGACTGGTGTGCTCAATATCTCTAAAGTTAGTGATTAATAAGATAGTCTACTTCAAACTAAAGTAATGTACATTATAACGGTCAACTTAATATGCATATTTAAAAAATTGGCAGAAACTCAAAACCATCGGACTAGATTATATATAGTCCGGTCTCTAACCGACCACCTCCTCAGATCGTGCACTCCCCTATTTCAATCGCTTTATTTGGGGCCCAAACGATCGCCTATACAATACCATTGTACTGATAAAAAAAAAACTCTCTAATCCGACCACCTCCCATGGTCGGTCGATTTAGAGAGGTTTTTCTGTATACAACTTTACCAGCCATCGTGACTATATCAGTATAGGCCTACCGTATATGTCCCAATAGAAGCACGCTACCCAATAGAAGCACGGCCCCATTTCAAGATTGAAAGCCTACTCATATTTATGATCATATTCAGACTGAATGAACATAAAATAAGACAATCCCACTTTTTTTTTCAGAGGCACAACAAAAAGAAATCCATGAAATTCTTTAACTGTGAATAGACGCGCATCCATGTGTCTGCAATCACACAGTGCGTGTCTATTGGGACATATACGGTATGTGTTGATTATCTGACTAATCATTGTCATTTCACCTGTTTCTTTCAGGTGAGCTAATTTGTCTTCGCTAATGCTGTGCTGTATTCAGCGTCTGACACCTGGTGCTGGTCCCGGTAGGTAGAGAAACAAAATCTTCAAAATCCAATACCCACCCACCCCAACAAATATAACTCACAGAAAAAGAACAAACCTAGCAAGGTTTTAAAAAAAAAGTTTGTTTTATTTAATGACACCTCTAGAGCACATTGATTTTTATCATCGGCTATTGGACGTCAAACATATGGTCATTCTGACATATTTCTTTGGAGGGAACACACTGCTGCCACATAGGCTACTCTTTCCAATAAGCAAAAAGGGGTCTTTTATATGCACTTTCCCACATAAAGGACAGCACATACCACCTCCTTTGATAAACCAGTTGTGGACCACTGGTTGGAATGGGGAAAAAAAACAATCTGCAAATGTGTCCACTGAGCAGGAGCGATAGGATGATCGACACCTTCACAGGTGGACACTCTACCGCCTGAGCTACGTCCCACTTCCCACGTGTAGATATAAGCTATTTGTATAGGAGTACTGTCTAACCGCGTGGTCTAGCCGGTCTGTGAGATTCAGCCCCGGGGGTCAGAACTCGCTCATACAACCAAGGCCACCAGTCACTTTGACACGACACCCTCCACGCGCTGCACCAACGCAAATAGAGCTACGAGCTGCCAATTGATGATGGCTCCTCCTCCCTCCTCCCTCCTCCCTCCTTCCTCCTTTCTCCTCCCTTCTCCCTCCTCCTCCTCCCTCCCTCCCTCCCACTTCCCTCCCTCTCTCCCTCCCACTTCCCTCCCTCTCTCCCTTCCACATCCCTCCTCCCTCCTCCTCCCTCCCTCCCACTTTCCTCCCTCTCTCCCTCCCACTTCCCTCCCTCTCTCCCTCCCACTTCCCTCCCTCTCTCCCTTCCACATCCATCCATTCCTCCCTGCCTGTCACCTCCCCCTCCATCCCCCTCCTTCCCTCCTCACCCCCCCCCTCCCCTCCCTCAGCCCTCCCACCTCCCTCCCACCCCCACCCTCTCTCTCTTCCGATCCCTCCCCCAGCCTGTCCCCTACCTGTCTCCCCCCTTCTTCCCCTCCTTTCTCTCCTCCCCCTCTCGCTTTCCCTCCAACCTCCCCCCCTCCCTTTTCCCCTCCCCACCCTTCCTCCCTCCCACCACCTCTCCCTCATCCACCCACCTCCTCCTAACCTCTCCCTCTCCCTCTCCACAAACTCTCTCTCCCTCCCTTCCCCCTCCCCCTCCATCCCTTCTATATTCCCTGCCATCCCCCACTGCCCCTCGTCCTTCCTCCCTCCCATCTGCCATCCCCCCCTTCCCTCCACTCATCCCGCCCCCGATCCATCCTCCCCCCACTCTCCCCTCCCCCCACTCTCCCTCTCACCCCCCCTTACACACACCTCTTCCCTGGCGCCCCTCCCCAAGGACCCAGAACCCAGCGCTGCTCGCTGCATCTACTTCCCCTCCTTCCCGCTAGGGGGTGGGTGGCTGGACGCGGTGTGAGGAGGGTGGGTGGGTGGGTGGGTGGGTGGGGACGACAAGGGCGGGGCGGGAACACGCGCACTAAATTAGATCCATTTGTCGGAGCGCGGCGGTAACTGCTCTCGTTCGCCGGCGTCTCGTTTGGTGGCGCTGCGGACGTTTTGTCGGCCGCGCGCCACCTAGCGGCGACCTTCAGCGCGCCCTGGCGGCGTGTGGGGGCGACGTGCTGTGTGGCGGCCATGCTGCCCAGTGTGTACCAGCTTTGAGCTGTGGACACTTCCTGCCAGTGGGCTGGGTTTACTAACGAAAGCTCTGACGAATCCACCGGATGCAGTGATTTGTTTGTTTAACGTGCCCACCCCCACCCACAGCACACACAGTTAACATCGTCTATTGGGAGGAGGTGGGGGGGGGGGAGAGTCGGGGTGGACGCGGTGGTGGCCTACTCGGCAGAGCGTAGGCTTCCCGTGCTGAAGGTCGGGAGTTCGAGAATCCCAGCCAAGTCAAACCGATGACTTATAAAGATTGATACATGTCGCTACCTAACCTGGTGCTCAACATTAATAGGATAGGACAAGGACTGGTTAGCAGAGTTTGGGGGTAATGTGACTGTATGGGATATCGGGTCATGGTGCTGGTGGATTGGTCTCCCGGCGGGGCAGCACTATAAAGTCCCCATAAGTGCACACTGTCGCAAGTCGGTACCCATCCTGATATGACCTTAAATTTTGCTTTGATTTAAAACAACAAACAAAACAACATCTGACGAATGCAAATAACTTGTTTTCCTTGTTTGAGGATTTTTTTTTTCTTCAATTAACTCCAACAAACAACGACAACTTATAAGTTATAGTCCTGCCACACTGGGTGACCAGATCACAAACACCATGCCACTCAGTCACATTATCCCCATTATCCCCATACTCAGCAAACCAGTCCTTGGCTTATCCTATTAATGCCGAGCGTCAGGCTAGGTGGCGAACAAGTATCAATTTAAAGAAAATGTTATCATTGTATTCACTAGGCCGGGGTTCGAACCAAACGACTTCCTACACGGGAAGCCAACCAGCGCTGTTGGGAGTCAGGCCATCCAAGTGCAGTTAGCTGATAAGTGAACGCTGTGTACTTCTAAGTTCTACCAACCAAAACCACCACCACCACCACCATCATCACCACCATCATCCATCCATCCATCCATCCATCCATTCATCCAAGTCTAGTTAGCTGATAAGTGAACGATGTGTATCATATGTATCAAAAATACTAGTTCCCATCTATCCATCCATCCATCCATCCATTCATCCAAGTCCAGTTAGCTGATAAGTGAAAGCTGTGTACCATATGTATAAAAAGTACTAGTTCCCATCCATCCATCCATCCATCCATCCATCCATCCATCCATCCATCCAAGTCTACATTGCACTGCCACTGAATAAATCAACTAAACCAACCAGGCCACTCATTTAATTACTTTTCTACCAGTTACCCCCTTACCGTTCGTCTTTAAAAAAATTCTTTATTATAGAAATAAATGGAGGGCAAAATTGTTCTGACTAGTAGAAGACCTTTATTCTCTCTCTTTCTCTCTCTCTCTCCCTCTCTCCCTCTCTCTCTTTCCCTCTTTCTCTTTCTCTCTGCCCCCCCTCTCTCTCTCTCAGTCCCCCTCTTTCTATCTCCCTCTCCCCCTCTCTCCCTCTTTCTCTTTCTCTCTCACCCCCTCCCTCTCCCTCTCTCTCCGTCTGTGTATGTGTCTCTCACTCCCTCTCTTTCTATCCCCCTCTCCCTGTCCCTCTCTCTCTCCCTCTCTCCTCTCTCTTTCTCCCCCATCTCTCTCTTTCTCTGTCTGTCTGTGTCTCTCACTCCCTCTCTTTCTATCTCCCTGTTTCTTTCTTGTTTTCCGTATCCGATGTTCGATGCTAAGATTACGCACAGGAACCAAATTGTCTCCCTCCCCCCTCCTACCACCACCACTATCCAACACCCCTATCACTTCTACAACCACCACCATCACCACCACCCAACACCCGTATCACTTCTACCAACCAACACCACCACCTTCCAACACCCGTATCACTTCTACCAACCACCAACACTACCACCACCATCCAACACCCCTATCACTTCTACCAAACACCACCACCACCAACATCACCACCACCATCCAACACCCGTATCACTTCTACCAAACACCACCACCACCACCACCACCACCATCCAACACCCCATCACTTTTACCAACCACCACCACCTCCACCACAACCCGCCCCCCCCCCAACCCCTGCTAATTCTATGACTGAATCTGCGCGCAATTTAATGCAGCGTGGCAGCCTTAATTTAAACCAACATGGCGGTGGCTTTAATTCGGTGCTCCCCTATTATCTAATGGGGCATACAGATTGGCGTGGGGTGGGGGGGGGGGAGAGAGGGGAAGGGGGATGAATAGTCAAGTAGCGGGGATTAGTCACGTGACACCGCAAAAGGGGGCAAGGCGCGTGCACTCATTGGCTGACAGAGGGTGCGGCGGACTGGCCTTTTTGGAATGGATCTATCTGTCTGAATGTGTCCGCCACTTTATGCATTGCTTTGACCAACGAAACTAGCGCTGACTTTTACTATTTTGTGTCCGATTGAAATCTTGGTGGTGTGAGTAGCATCGTAAATTTTGTTTTGGCAGAGGGAGAGAGAGAGAAAGATGGCTTCAGCTAAGATTCCATGTATGCGGCATAGATATCGATGCGATTTTCGGTCTTTCTTTCTACAAATTTGTGAAGGAAAGTCAAAGTTCCTGTTTGTTCTATGGCAAACGCAGCAGCATTCACATTCACATTCGCACCGATCGGTCCATGGAGCGATCCACTTGCCGCATTCGCATTCGGACATATGGAAGCACCACTGTTTATTTATATGCTTTGTCATTTTTTATCGCATTTGCATTTGCATACTGCATGCCGCATATATGGAATCTTAGCTTTACGCAGCATATATAGGCCCTTCAAGTGTTCACAGGTGGGTATGTGTCTGTGTGTGCTGTGTCTGTGTTATGGATGCACTTATAATTTATATATATATATTGTAGTCCACTTTTATATTATAGCAAGGCGACTATATGACTCTACTTCTCCACCACACCTTTTCATCTATTCATATTCTGGACTTATATGGATTTTTTTTTCTTGAAGATTTATACTGCCTATCATGGATAAGTCTGAATAGACTTGTTTTCACCTTTAGACAGTTTGTCAATAGAAAGCCAGAGCCTACACTTTTACCGACCCAAGGGATTTTTAATCTCCCACACCACATAGACATGGTAGAGAAACTGGCCTTTGATGACGCTGTAAGTTATACACAGCGGTGGAAATCCAAATTGGCAGAAGTGGGGGCACATGGAATTGAACCACCAACCTTCAGATTAGGAGTCCGACCTAGAAACAAGTCAGACACTCTAACCACTCCACCACAGACACTCTAACCACTCCGCCACAGAGAACACCACAATTGAATTATATTCAATACTAACTAACATCCACTTTGGAGATCGGGGGATCCGAACCCATGGGATCGTGTGTTCGAACCCTGGTGGAGTCAAACCAATGACTTAAAAATCGATACGTGTTGCTTCCTAGCCAGGCGCTCGGCATTATTAGAATAGGGCAAGGACTGGTTGGCTGAGTGTCAGGATAATGTGACTGAGTGGGATATCAGGTCATGGTACTGGTGGCCTGGTCTCCCAGTGGGGCAGCACTATAATTTATAAAGTCGCCATGAGTGTGCACTGTCACAAGTCGGTAGCCGTCCTGCTATGACCTCAGATGTTGCTAGGACGTAAAACAACAAACACACACATTCATTTTAATCTGTACAGATTTGGGCGACCACTTTAGAAAAGGAAAGCCAAAAGCTCACACATCTATGTGTATTTGTGGGTGTTCTGTGCAGAGGTGTGTGTCCAATAACCTAGGGTCGCCGACACCGTGTTCCGATTCTCGCTGTCCAGTCTGAGAATGTAGACGGGTGGGGGGGGGGGGCGGTGACCTTGACCTTGACCTTGACATCGGCTCAGGTAACTAACAGCCGACCGACAGCTGACAGGTAGAGTGGCGTTACTCAGGATTCACCAGACAACATGTGTGTGTGTGTGGGGGGGGGGGGGGGGGGGGGTTGTTAGTATTAGTGACTCTACTGTCTATGCTGAGACTTCTAATTTATTTTACAGTAGAACCTCGGCTAACTCGTCATAATACTTTTTTTTACAAGATTACAACAACATTATATATATTTCCTTGAAATTATATGTATAATTATTTTAATATTTAAATTATATATATATGTATAATATATAATATATGTAATTTCAACACGTCTCTGAATATAGTATATCATGATTGGTATATATCTTGAAATGATATTATCAGCAGTACTGCGATTGGCGGTGCATAGTGCGAAGCGGGTGGTGGCGCCACCATCGGAGCTGAGGTTGGGGAGGCTGGAGCAGTAGATGACTAGTCCAGACTCCATCAGTCCATGAACTGAGTGAGTGCTGAGGGAAAACAGGGATATTCCAGGTTATTATACTTGTATAATTGTTATACAGCATATAATATACTATGTTCAGAGAGGTGTGAAATAAGTGGGCTTATCAAATAACCTTAATCGGAACCTTAATATGATCATTACCTATAGGGTAACTAATATAGGGATGTCATTGGTTTCTTATTTTTTGTATTTTTAATTTTTAGAGAAGTTGAGCTGTGTTTTCTTGTTAATGGGTGTCAAAATGGGAAATATATAGAACGCACTACATGCTACATAATTAAATCGCTAGTCGCACATACAGATAGATAGAAAGATAGATAGAGAGATAGATAGACAGACAGATAGATAGATAGATAGATAGATAGATACATGGATAGACACCAGTAGTTGTGGACGTGGCGTGGTGGCTGGAGCTCCTAGCTCCTTGCGGTGGGCGTGGCTTCTGCGGCTGTATGTCCTGCCCACGTGACCGCTCGGTGGACCGCTGGCCCCGCCCACTTCCGGTGCGCGTGCCGATGTCGTCTGCCGCGATCGTCGGGACGCTGCCGTGTTGTACACAGTCTCGTCAGAACTCGGCCATGTCCGTCCGTGACTGACCGACACACAGCAAGGTCGTGACCTCAACTGGGAGTGTTGTGTCATACACGAGAGACATGTATACAGTCAAACCTCCCTAACCGACCAGCTCCAAAGATCGACCACTCCCCTATAGCGATCGCCTTATTTGGGTCCCAAACAATCGCCCATACAATACCATTGTAACGAAATGAAAGACTCCCTAAAGCGACCACCTCCCTAAATGGACCATTTAAAGTCGGTCTCATGGTCGGTCGATTCAGAGAGTTTCTACAATATATTAAAAAGTAGGAGTGTGGGCAGAGTGATTTCAAATGGGATTGAGATTTTTTTTCAAATACATATATCCGACAGCCTCTGCGGATGGGTTGTTTTTATAATCCAAAGATATGTACAGTAAACCCTCTGTAAATCGACCGACCTTGGGACCGACATTAAGTGGTCCATTTAGGGAGGTGGTCGGTTTAGGGAGTTAGAATGTGGTTACAATGATATTGTTGGGACCGAAATAAAGCGAGTGACAGTGCAACTTCTAGGATAGAAGTGTGCCGGGTGGTGGCGCCACCGGTCACGTGGTTGGAGGGGGGGGGCATACATCAAGTAAGCCACTCCGTCATTGATAAGGTAGGAAATAAACATATAATCCATTTCGTGCCTTTATACTCGCATACTACTTATATCACACACACAACTTTTTACAGCAAGTGATCTATACAATAATAATAACGGATCACAATAATAATAGGAAAATACCTCATACCGATGATTTTATACACGTATATAATAAACATACTAACTATATATATATATATCTATATATATCTATATATATGAGAGAGACAGAGAGACAGAAATAAACAGAGAACCAGAGAGAACCAGAGAGCGCGAGACAGAGAGACACTTATGAGAACAATTAGGGCGGAATCTGCACCAAAATAATTCTTTCCACAACATCATGCTAAACAAATAGAAATCGGACGAAGTTTTCCCTGAATAGCACCAACACGGCCCGCTGTTAGTTGTTGGAGCGATGGCTGAAATGAGTTGAGCATCCACTTCCCTTGCTGTACGTTGTCGGTCATAGGAACTGCCGGCAGAGTCAAGCGCCAATAACTTAAAATTCTATACTTGCCCCTACCGAACCTGGCGCTTGGCATCACTAGGGTAGGACGAGAAGCAGTGAAATTCACGATGACGACCAATTGTGCGTGATTGAAATTTCCACCCACTCAATCAAATCACAAATCAACAAATTTAACACAACAAACAAAGATTATCAAAAAACCTGGAACCCTCTATGTTGTCGAAGTCAGTCCACGTCCATGTATTTATATTTATATATATGCGGGGCTGAGGTCAGGATGTTTCCGCCTAGATCTACACTCGGTCTGTTTCCTACACTCTCTTCACATGAACATAATATATCCAGGAATTCTAGTTTTACCCCCCAACTCCACCCTCTCACCTCACCCCTGTTGTGTATATGTGAATCGACGAGCTGAGCTGAGGAACGCAGGTCGGTCAGATTGTCGGAGGAATTCGGAGATTCTCGGAGATTCTCGGAGATTCTCAGACGGTGGTCTCCGTCCGGGATAGTTTCTGCACATGGCCGCTGTCTGTCACAATCAAGTCGCTGTGCTACGGAATGTCGGGAACGCTGGTAACAAACCATACACGCGGTGTTTAGAGGGTGACGGGCAATGTGCAGAAGTATGTGTGTGAGAGAGGGGGGGGGGAGACAGGGGGAAAGAGAAACAGAGAGATATACAGAGAGAAAGGGAGAGATAGAGAGAGAAACAGAAAGGGAGAGAGAGACAGAGCCAGAAAGAGAGAAAGGCAGATAGATGGAGAGACAAAGGGAGAGAGATGCAGAGAGAAACAGAAATGGAAAGAGAGACAGTGTGAGACAGACAGACAGACACACACAGAAAGAGAGACAGACAGAGAGATAGAGAAAGGGGGCAGACACAGAGAAAGAGAAAGGGGATAGAGAGAGAGACAGACAGATAGAGACAGACAGATAGAGAAGCAGCCAGAGAGATAGGGAGAGATAGGGCGAGAGAAACAGAAACAAAGAAAGACAGAGACAGACAGATAGGTAGAGATATACAGTCAGGTAGGTAGAGACAGACAGGCGGGTAGAGACAGCCAGATACGTAGAGACAGACAGTATAATATATGAGACTAGTGAACACCACGACGACTAGTATGCAAGTGACTTTATTCGGGCCCGCGGCCAACACGCAAGGTTACTCTGACGTCACAGGGGTCAACATGGGTCAGTGACGACGCAGCTGCTATACGCACTGTCTACATACTTTACAGACAGGTAGAGACAGACAGATAGGTAGAGACAGACAGACAGACAGGGAGAGTCAGACAAAGACAGGGACAGAGAGAAACCAGAACAAGCTTGATGGTTAGGCGGGTTCTGCTGTGGGAGGTTGGTAGATGTCCCTGTGTCCTGCCGTGTTCTGTTTGCGGTTGCCCGCCCCTCGCCTTCCTCCCGGCTTCTTCCCCGGCTTCTCCCGGCCGGCCACTTGGCCTCATCCTCCCGGCCGCCCGCCGTGTGTGCATCCGCCGCCCGCTCCATACCCCCCACTTCCATATACTACTCACACCGTAGGCCCGGGGGGCCTTTTCCGCCTATCACCGTACATCCCACCTCCGTCCCCCGCGCCCCCCCCCCCCGGCCCTCCCTTTCCTCCAGGCGGGCAAGGGCTCTGCGCAAACACGGGCCCGGGCGTCGGGAGGGGTGGACGGAGGGAGGACGGCGGGGCGTCGGCCGGGCAGGACGCCGGGAACCACGGGCAACCCCTGCCCGCCTCTGCCGCCGGTACTAGTAGTAGTACTACCCCGGCGGCGGCCGGGTGGGGCGTTGGCACAGCGGGGGAGGGTGGAGTCTTTGGGGGAAAGGGGGGAGGGGGGGGGGGGGGTAATGACATTGGGGGTGAACTTGGAGGTTAGAGAACTGGATGATTCACGGTCCGGACCTCGGGGGATGCCACTCGCACTGCGTGTGTTTTCTATCACACAACATGACAACACACACACACACACTCACCCAATCACATCTTCTTGGTTATTCATTGGTGGCGACAATGACAGCAACTCATCATTTGTTGTGAACTCGTTGATAACTGATGAGTGCTATTTGTGTTTGGAATGTGTGGTGGCACGTTAGACATGTGTGTGTAGCTGCTGTCAGAGAGTCTGGTAGATGAAGTGAACGAGGCAATCTTTTCTCTGCTGACGCTTTTGTTTAGCTTGAGATATACGATCAGTTTCAAACTGTGTTGTGCCTTAATGAATAGAAGCGCATCATGAATTCCTCTCCTTGGCGACTGTTTCCCAGGTTGTAGTGTTGACATTACATTTCTTCACGTTGTATTTAAGGCAAACCTTGATCCTTTTCTTCTGACCTCCTTGATTACAATCACATACACACAAGAACACACACAATCAATCACACACACCCCCTTGCACACCGTCACACACCCACGCCGTCACACACCATCTCGCACACCAATACACACACAATCATACACCACCATCATACACATATACACCGGACTTTGTGTCCGAATCGGTAGAGCATAGGCTTCCCGTGCGGAAGGTCGGGAATTCGATTCCCGTTCGAGTCAAACCAATGACTTACAAACATTGGTACTTGTCGCTACCTAGCCTGGCACTCGACATTAATATGATAGGGCAAAAACTGGTTAGCACAATATCAGGATAATGTGGCTGAGTGGGATATTGGGGCATGGTGCTGGCGGCCTGATTTCCCAGTGGGGCAGCATTATAAAGTTACCATGAGTGCATACTGTCACAAGTCGATACCCGTCCTGATATGACCTTAGATGATGCTAGGATGTAAAACAACAACAAGCGATCATCACACTCACCATCACATACACCATCATACACCATCATCTCACACAGCAACACTATTTTGACATACACAACAAATTCAAACAAGATTTTATTGATTACAGTTAAGCAAACAAGATTATGTATTACAAGAACAAAATTTGTATAAAAAAAGTTCGAAAATTTGCTTGGGTAAATGCATGGTGTTGTTGGTGTAAATTTTCACATTTTCACTTTAGCACAAAATCATACAACTACAAGCATACTTTTGATATCTTTTCGGGGATAGATTAAATATATGTAGTATTGCTAATGTACTTAAAACACACAGGGTCAATAATAATTATTTGACTTGCTATCAATAAAAACAAAGCATTAATTATCACCATCGTAACATGGAAACTAAATATGTGGTGCCCAGTTTTAGAGAATGACTCATTGACCTTCAGTTATGTATAACCATGTAGTAGATTATATAACACAGACCACTTACTCAGTCACACACACACACACACACACACACACACACACACACACACACACACACACACACACACACACACACACAGGACAACCTGCCTGTGCCAATTGGCATTGTAGGCACATGTAAATCTGGGTGCCCTCCAACCATCAGTGTGTGCAGCTGAATGACATTGTGGAATGGACAGACATTGTCCCTTGTCGCCCTCCCCTTGTTCCCTGCATATCCCCTGTCTCCCTT
>JASIRB010000194.1:0-23805 GCA_030323885.1 Branchipolynoe longqiensis
AGAGACGTATAGTACCATCTTTCTTAGGCACCAACGTAACTGGTGAAGCCCAAGGACTACAACTAGTTTCAATTATATCATCATCTAACATTTTATTTAATTCTTTTTCAGTTAGGTTCTCTATGCTATCTGCCATAAACTTAGTCCATGCTTCTAATTTATCACAATCATCACTCAAAATTCCCAAATCTACTTGGTTCTGTAACCACAATCCAAATTGTTCACGTAAAGCATCCTCCTTTAATCGTGTTCTAGGCATTGTGAATGTGTAGTGTGTATTGTGTAGTACAAGTGTATTTAAATACAATATATTTAATAATATATTAACCCACCACAAGTCAAATATATTTAAATACGATATATCAACCTACCACAAGTCAAATGTATTCAAATACGATATATCAACCTACCACAAGTTAAATGTATTCAAATACAATATATCAACTTACCACAAGTTAAATATATTTAAATACAATACAAAATGTTAACCTACCAGAAGTTAAGTATTTTTTCACGCTATTGAAATCCTCCTTGTAGCGGTTCAATGGGAAATTTAGTGTGTTGCGTAAAGCGCGGTAGAAACAAAGTCAAAGAATTGTATCCAACCGATAGAATTTACCTGTACCGTAGTAGAAAAGTGAAAAGTCTCTCCGTATGTATTAATACGCTCCCAATTACTCCAAGGTTAAAGAAAATTACCGAAAGTAGTCCGAAAATGAAAACAATTCTTGCGGCGACACGAGGCTTCAGACAGACGATAAAACTGTAATATTACAGTAATATCAACGTCCAAGACTAATGTAACCCTTAAGAAAAGACACTTTCGTCGGAAATTCGTCGACAAAGTAATTTACTTCAATTTAATCCTTGCAAAAAGTAAAAAGAATAGAGAATCAAATAGAAGAAAACAACGTATCCACTCCAACCAACCCACCAGTCGCAGTCTATGTCAAGTCCTTAAATCTCTCAACCTCAAGAAATTTAGAATTTAGAATAGCATATCAAATTAAATGAAATAAAAATACTACAAATATAATATAGTTTCTATTAAATAATTCTAGTACTACTCCTAATGTCAAAAATGAAACTACACGTGTATTGAAGTCACACCACGTGCGTTCAAATGATCCACGTGCGTTCAAAAATAACAGTAGTCAGCTAACAATTAAGTAAAGAAATATAAATGTGTATTATAAAACAAATAAAAAGAAAATGCTACTGAAACATACCGAAACTATTCAACAAACTCTGTATAGTCAGTACTAACCAATCTCGGTAGTTTCTCAAGTCGTGGTCGCCATTTTGTAAACGTGCCGGCTGGTGGTGTGGGTGGTGTGAACAGGTCAAGTGAAAACACTACAGGTAATAAAGGAAAACAGGGTAAGAAGGAAAAGTAAGAGAGTGAGACTCTCTGGTTTATTGCTTATATAGGTTCTCAAGATTCAAGATGGCCGTTGTCACATGATCCTATTCATCAATCACAGTACAATGCAGTGGTCACATGATTTTGAGTACAATGCAGTGGTCAATGATCATAACAATACCATGTGGGGGGGGAGGGGGCATGTGAGGTGACTCTTCCAAAGACTGTTCTTAGTCAAACTCGGAAGTGACACTCCCTCTCAAAGACTATTCAATATACAAGTTCTATACCTAATGAATAATAGTTTACCAAGTTCACACATCCCTCATATGCCTTTGGGTTTTTATAATTTAACATTTATCATTATATAGACAGTTTGTAATTTATTATAGTAACTTCACCTCGGTTCACATGTATTATATCGGACAATTTTACAGGGCGACGCAAATCTATCGGTCCCGAGCCTGAGGTCGATGAGGCAGCACATATAATAATTGGTACAATATATATAACAACAAATTCCCTTCCACTCGCATAATATGTTATACCTTACGTATTTGTGTGCATATATATGTATGTATAATATAGGTATACAGACATATATGATGCTCCATACACACATACATGTATATTTAATTTAGTTATATTATGTGATGGATAACGTATTATGCGAGTATGAAGATTCGCAAGGTAATATTACTTATTATTATTATTATTATTATTTTTGAATGCAACATGACGGAATCTACTTCTATCTTTTAGCAACAATTTATACATTATGTTGTTTTTCACTTCCTAATACTAATGTTGCTAGATACCAGCATATTAATTGTGATTAGGTTGATTTGCATATATACTGTGCATGTATTTGAAAATCGGTATATATATTTTGATATATTTCTTTACAAAAAACAAGACAATTCTAAAACCATGCAATACATATTCACTGAATGCATGATACTTTTATTGGACTGGAATTGTACACAGTTACTACTACAGCTGATACTTCATTTATAAAATGTATAATACTTTTAGTATCAAACAGGATTTGCATGCAGTTACTATTACAACTGATAGTAGTTTCATTTATGTATTAAGGAATTGTACTGTACGGCCGGAAGACCAGTGCTCTGGCACTGACAAGAGATATTATTCGATGAATAAAATACACTTTAGTAAAAGAAATGTTAACAGTAGCACTACTACTAATATAGCCAAGAAAATGTGATTTTAGAATATCCATTAGCAGAATAAAAGTTGAATCTGTATATCTTTCAAGTTTCAGCACGATACTTTTATCCTTCCTCCAATAAAGCTCACATTCTGCTATTTTCCCCCGCCAAAATTCTGAATATGCAGTTTTACTAATTTCCAACACTAATATGACTTTAGAATCTGAGCGTTCTCATTTATGGAAATGTGATCCTTTCATAATAATAAAAGTGAGCACATTTCTCGTGAATAATACGAAAGTAACATAGTCCGATAGTTTTTAGTTTCTGCCATTTTCGGGGATAGATACATTTGGTTGATCATTATAATCTATATAGTTTGAAGTAACTTTTATTTGATAAACAGCTAGCTTTGGCGATACTTGAAACATTAATTTTGGCAAGCATGCCAAAACATTGACACCTATATGTTTCTGCAGTAACACTAAAAATACAGCTTCTTTTAAATTTACTTGGGTGTTTCTTCTATGCAGAAATAAATGTTCAATAAGTACATCACTATCAAAGTTACATATGGAGAAATCTAGATAATTGTTTTGGCTTAGAAATATTGATGATTTCATCGGACTATGCAGCTTTAATAAGTGCACCAATCTCGATATGCAGAATCAAATGTAAGTAACTGCATTAGTTGGGTGTTTTTTTAAGTTGATGCTTTCAGCGGCTTTCAGTTTCATCCTTCGTTGCCAACCGGATGTTACGCTGCCATTTCTTAAGGCATAACTGAACCAAATGAATTGGTTCCGTGTTGCGAGGTGTCGGCCTGGCATTGGTGGCGGCCGGCCTGATGGAGGAGCCAGCTACAGGGCGAACGGAAGTGTGTGATGTCGCGGGGGGAGATGGGTACAGCGCCCCCTCCAAGGTAGTCAGTCACGTGGGCACGCTGACAGGTGCATTGTGGGTGTATGTGGCTGGTGTGGACAGGTGAGGTTGTCTGCATCGGAAGTGACACGCGTGTACATACTGTGCGGGTCTCGCGGGTCCAGGCGACTGGTCGGATTCAGTCTTAGCAAAGCGGCAACAATGTCGGGGGTCACTCAACCCCTTGAGCATTTCAAATTCAATGCATCCAGCTTCTTACAGTTTTTGCAGAATTTTCTTTTGCAGTTTGTGCAGATCTTTGTGGCTTTTTTTTTTGCAACGGTTTTGCTTCAGCTCTTTGCACGCCTTTTCAGTTCTTTGCAACTCTTTCGTTTGCAGCTCTAAGCAGCTTTGTTTTGGCAGCTATTTTGTGTGTGCAGCGCTTTGCAGGAAAGAGATCATAACCACTAGCTCAGACACCGAGAGATCTATGACCCACATTTGCGCCTACATCTGCGGGCAAATTTAATAAAACTGGAAATATAGCTAACTCTTTGCAGCACTTGCGGCTCTTTCCAGTCCTTTCCAACGTTTTGCAGCGCTTTGAAGAAAATAGATCCTAACCACTCGCTCAGACAACGAGAGATCTATAACCCACATTTGAGCCTACATCTGCGGGAAAATTTAATAAAACTGGAAATACAGCTAGCCTTTAGTGCAGTCCTACAATCTCTCTCCAATGCCCAAGGTTTTGCCAATGCATAGGCAAGGCTTCATTCACCTGGTTGGTTGGTAGGTTGGTTATTGGAGTTTTACTTCCTGGCAACATCTAAGGTCATACCAGGATGGGTACCGACTTGTAACAGTACGCACTCATGATGAATTTATATTGCTGCTTCACTGGGAAATCAGGCTGCTGCCACCAAGACCCGATATCCCACTCAGACACATTATCCTGACACTGAGCTAACCAGTCCTTGTCCTATCCTATTAATGCTGAGTGACAGGCTATGAACCGACAAGTCTCCATTTTATAAAGCATCGGTTTGACTGGACCGGGAACCGAACTCCCGATGTCCCGCATGTGAATGTGAGGCCTGCGCTCTACCGATTCGGCCA
This sequence comes from Branchipolynoe longqiensis, assembly GCA_030323885.1. NCBI lineage: Eukaryota > Metazoa > Annelida > Polychaeta > Phyllodocida > Polynoidae > Branchipolynoe > Branchipolynoe longqiensis. The sequence continues at coordinate 4,516 of JASIRB010000194.1, forward strand.
CCATGCCCGGTCGGCTTCAAATGTGACTTCAGACAAGACTTTGTGAATTGCTTCGTTCATGGCTTCCTTTGCACATGGCTTCGCTCTCTGTTAGTTACCGATGCACAGTCTAGGTTTCTGTCATTTTCTGAGCTAAATATATTTGGTTGATTGTTACAATCTATCTCATTTTAGCTTGATTTAACTTTTATTTCATTTTTAATGCCAAACCTTTTTAGATATATGAAGTGAGAGCATTCAAAATTCAAAATTCACAATTTATTTTGCATACCCAAACTCACACCTAAAGCCCAAGTCAAACCTACCCGGACTAGCCCCGGATTTTAAGCCGGACCACCCCCGGACCATTCCCCCGGACTGTCCCGGAGAGCCCAATATAAAATCACAATTTTTGGTCATTTTTGCCTCGCTCTCACACCTACCCGGACAAGCCATGTCTACCCACGGACCACAGCACGGACAACCCTCGTCCTACCCGATGTAGCCACGGATTAGTCCTGGATCAGCCCTGGACAACCCCCGGAAGACCCCTGGATAGCCCGGAGTATAATATGACCCGGACTGCCCTGAATGAGACACGGATGACTCCCGGACAACACACGGACTACCCGGATGAGTCACGGATCACACACGGATGATGCCGGTTAACCCTGGATTGCAATATCCCCTGGATGTTTTAGACATTTTAAAACATCTGGGGCAGACCCCGGATGATGCTGGATCACCAAGGACCAACCACAGATCACCAAGGACCAGCCACGGATGATGCCGGATCGCCACAGACCACGCCGGATCAAGGGTCGGGGCTCGTCCGGCCCCTGATCTGGGTAGGTGTGACCTAGGCTATAGGTTTTGGCAGTAACAGGTTCTATTAGAGTGACTCAGTATTTATTCCCTTCCACGCAGCGACGCACCTTTAATAAGCGCATTACCAGAATCAAATCTAGATAACTGTTTGCGTTTTGAAAATGTGAATACTCCCACCAGTATGAAAGAAAGCGCCCATGAAATGGTAAAATCGGAAATAGCTCTGCACAGTGAGTTATCGAGCAGATAGGAGTGCTTGTGAAGCAGGGTACAGGCCTTGCTGTGCAACTCTTTGTTTGTTTGTTTGTTTAGCGACCCCACAGCACAAACAGTAAACATCGGCTATTGGGGGTCATACAGTGGTTAAACATATCTGAGTAAAACATTACATTTCAAACAGGTAAAATAGAGCACAGAAATGTACGCCAAAAGAGCATAAAACTGTGGTAAAATCACAAGCAGTATATGATAAATCAACTCAATGGCAAAAGACTTTTAAAGTTAAAAATGGAAAATGAATTTGTCGTAAAAACCCGTTTCCCTAAAAGATTAAATAATGAGTTGTGGATGGAGTTGGAACAACACGATAACACCCTCATGTCCAAATACATCATCTCTAACCGGCTGTAGGTGAGGACATCTCACCAAAATGTGACGCACTGTCAGTCTATACCAGCAGTGCTCACTCACACTGAGGCGTGCTGTGCGACTCAACAACACACAGGTGGTGGCTGACACCACCAGGGCGCAGCACCTGAATGAGTGGCTGGAGTAGCTCCAACCTTGTCACGTGATGGATTTCATAGATCCGCTTGTGAGTGTGTGTGATAGACTGACATGTCATCACCATAAATCACATGTGATCAATGGTCCGTCCTGAAGGAGTGATCACGGAAGGGTTGGCCGCCAGAGTAGTCAAATAGTTATAATGTCAACACATAAATCTGCCTTCAGACTCACTCTGCAGGTCTCCTCTTTGCAGACTGACTATCAAAGCTGCAAACCCCGATGAAAGTATGACATTTTCTAAATCAAAGCGCCCCGACTTGATTGAACTTAGATGCTGGTGCATGTATCAAAGTTGCATAGTCCGTTGAAAACATCAAACTTTCAAAACCAAAACACTTATCTAGATTTGATTCTACATATTCCACTGAGACACTGGTGCGGTTATTAACCATTTGTTGCTGCATAGAAGGGCATAATAAGTCATTTAATAGAAACCGTTACTACTGACGTCTATGGTGTCAGAGTTTTGGTGTGCTTGCCAAAATTATTTTGCAATGTTTTGACATCAAATATCTCCAAACTTAGCCATCTAAAATCAAAGTTATTTCAAAGTAAAGTAAAGTAGATTATAACGATTAGTATAATATATTTACCTCAGAAAATAGCAAAAACTGAAAAGTATCGGACTATGCAACTTTAAGTATGTCTGACTTGTGGGTGGTTCGTGACCTTGACGGTTACAGGCTGCGGGACTGCAGCAATAGGTAAGTATGTGTTGCTGCATAGAAGGAAATATTAAGTCAATTTTGTTGAACCTGTTAGTGCTGAAGCCTATGGCGTCACTGTCAGAAGTTTTGATGTGCATGCCAAAATTAATTTTGCACATTTTCACTTCAAATATATTCAAAGTTAACAATTCGCAATCAAGCTGAAAGTAAATTCTAAAGATCAACATAATATATTTATTTAAAAACGTTGTTGATTGTTGGAGTTTTACAGCCTGCAAAATCTAGGGTTATATTAGGACGGTAGCGACGTGTGACAGTGCATACTGATGGCGACTTTTATAGTGCTGCCCCACTGGCAAATCAGACTGCCGGCACCATGACTTAATATGCCACTTAGTCACATTATCCTGGCACTGAGCCAACCAGTCCTTGCCTTATCCTAACAATGCTGAGTGCCAGGCTAGAAAGCGACAAGTATCACTTTTATAAGTCATTGCTTTGACTCGATTGGGAAGAGAACTCCCGACCTTGCGCACGCTTTACCGATTCAGCCACTGCGCCCGGTGCCACCACCTGATATTGTCCTACCTCAGTGATGGCAGTGCACACTGCCTACTGTAATCACAATATACACGACCATGCGCCTCTGCTTTATCCTTATCCTCATCCTCAACCTCAGCCCCAGCCCCGTCCCCAGCCCCAGCCCCAGCCCCCAGCCCCAGCCCCAGCCCCAGCCCCAGCCCCAGCCCCAGCCCCAGTGCCACCCTCAACCTCACTCTCAACCTCACTCTCGACCTCACTCTCGACCTCACTCTCGACCTCACTCTCGACCTCACTCTCGACCTCACTCTCGACCTCACTCTCGACCTCACTCTCGACCTTACTCTCGACCTCACTCTCGACCTCACCCTCAACCTCACTCTCAACCTCATTCTCGAGCTCACTCTCAACCTCACTCTCAACCTCACTCTCAACCTCACTCTCAACCTCACTCTAAACCTCACTCTCAACCTCACTCTCAGCCTCACTCTCAACCTCACTCTCAGCCTCACCCTCACCCTTACCCTCACCTTCAACCTCACCCTCACCCTCAGCCCCAGCCTCACCCTCACCCTCACCTTCACTCTCAGCCTCACTCTCAGCCTCAGACACAGCCTCACCATCAGCCTCAACCTCAGCTTCAGCCCCAGCCCCAGCCCCAGCCCCAGCCCCAGCCCCAGTCCCAGGCCCAGTCCCAGCCCTAGCCTCAGCCTCAGCCTCTGTTGTGGTGTTTGTTGGGTGGTGGGTGTGTGTGTGTGTGCCTCGCCTCAGCCTCAGCCTCAGCTCAGCCTCAGCTCAGCCTCGCCTCAGCTCGTTTGTTCCCTAGCCTCAGCCTCAGCCTCAGCCTCATCCTCAGCCTCAGCCTCAGCCTCAGCCTCAGCCTCAGCCTCAGCCTCAGCCTCAGCCTCAGCCTCAGCCTCAGCCTCAGCCTCAGCCTCAGTTTCAGCCTCAGCCTCAGTCCCAGCCCCAGCCTCAGCCTCAACCTCCGGCTCCGCTAAGAAGGATGTGGTGGTGGTGTTATTTACTGCTGAGTGTTGCAAGTCAGACCGAGGCTTCTACATGTAGCTGTCAGCACCAATGAGGACATTCAGCGAGACAGACGGACAGATCTCCCTCTGTGCTGTTCCCCTTGAGGACTCTACTTGTGTACACGCACTGGTAACCTTCCCAGAGTAACCAACGGTTACCCCTGCAAAGATTCGACTGTAACCAAAATATAATTATTACCCACAATACTTCTCTGAACCCGTGTCTCGCTTCCGGTCTACAAACAGCCACATATTCGGGCGGTGAACCTGCGACTAGACTGGATGCAGTGGCCGAATCGGTGAGAGCACAGGATTCCCTGTGTGGAAGGTCAGGAGTTTGAAACCTGGCCGAGTCAAACCAATGACTTACAAAATTGATACTTGTCGCTCCTTGGATCTCTGTATTACTAGGAAAGGGCAAGGACTGGTTAACTCAGTATTAAGATAATGTGGCTGAGTATGAAATCCAATCATGGTGCCTGCCAGCAGTCTGGTCTCCAAGTGGGGCAGCACTATAAAGTCACAATGATTGTGCACTGCAACAAGTTGGTACCCGTCCCGATATAACCTTAGATATTACCAGGATGTAAAACTCCAACAACCAACCAAATCCAGTCATGGTGGCGGCGACCTGGTCTCCCAGTGCGGCAGCCCTATAAAGCCACGGTCAATGTGTATTGTCACAAATCGGAACCCACCTCTGATATGACCTTAAATGTTACCAGGATGTAAAACCCCAACAAACAAGGAAAAACCAGCTGAGTGAGTTGGCTGCAGGAAAGACTGGAAAGCTTGTTTTATTTAACGACGCCTTAGAGCACATTGATGTTTTATCATCAGCCATTGGACGTCAAACATGTGGTCATTCTGTGGTCATTAGTGACTGAAAACTTGCTAGCGAAACTGCAAATGTGTCCACTGAGCATGATCGATCGGATGTCCCGCACCTTCACAGGCGGACACTCTACCGCCTGAGCTACATCCCGCTCCCTGATACCGACTTGTGACAGCGCGTACTCATGGTGACTTTATAGTACTGCCCCACTGGGAGACCAGGCTGCCAGCAGCTTAACCTGACCCAATATCCCACTCACTCACATTATCCTGACACTGTTCTAACCAGTCCTTGCCCTATCCTATTAATGCCAAACACCAGGCTAGGAAGCGACAAGTATAAATTTTATAAGTCATCAGTTTGACTCGACCGGGAACCGAACTCCCGACCTTCCGCACGCGAAGTCCGCGCTCTACTGATTAGGCCACCGCGCCCGGTGTCGGTCGCTAGGTGGCGCCACCAGGTGACAGGTGCACGGGTACATTCGCTCATCGTCACGTCGGGCGGCGCAATTGGATGTGTCGGTTAACCTGTCCGGCAGGGGGCGCAGCGACGGCAGGTGGGGGGGGGGGGGGGGGCGGTGTGTGCGGAGGGAGGAGGGTGAGGAGGGGGGGGGGGGCTGACCCCCGCCTGATGGTATGGGAATGGGACTCAGCAGGTGGGAGTTGTAGCAGAAATGGTGTTTGTACTGAGAACACACGCACAGCGGGTGTGTGGAGCGAGCATTCACCACACGCATTAACCCCTTATTAAAAGAACTTTCCATCGCCTCAACAAGAACAATTTTCTCATTCTATTTAAGTCTCTTGTTAGGCCAATTTTGGAATACTGTCCACAAATTTGGAGCCCAATTTTTCGGAAAGATCTTCTGGAGATCAAAAAGGTTCAGAGACGTTCAACGAAATTAGTTGCAGTTATAAAGGACTTACCCTATGAACAACGGATTAGGGATTTGAAACTTCCTACCCTTTCATACAGAAGGAAAAGAAGTGACATAATTGAAGTATTTAAAATTATGAAAGGTTTTGATGAAATAGACATGAACCAATAAGTGTTCACACTTCCTGTCTACCATTCGCTATTTCACTATTAACTATGTGCTATTAATTATCAAGGCGATGTTTTCATACATAGTAATTATCGATTTGAATTATTAACAGTAAAACAGAGGGTTCTTAGTCTTACACATGTGAAGATATCGAATTCAAGGCTATTTCAAGGTTTTCCAATGCTGTTTTTTTATAGGAACTCAAGACTATTTTCATTGGGATTTCATGAAAAAAACAACGATGGCAAAGCGATTTCAGACTAATTTAGATCAGTGGGGATAATTCAATGGAATTGAAAGCTTTTCAATACTAATTACCGAAAATAGGGCAACTTCAAGGTTTTTCAAGGCCTTTAAATGGGGTATGTAGTTCAAGCCTTTTCAAGATTTTCCACGTCACACAGGGACCCTGTGGTAATTATCCATTTTGTCTATCTTCATAGTTATTAATTATGAATTCGATTTTTTTTCATATTGCATAATTGTGGATTTAAATTATTAATTACTTGTTTGGTCTCTTCATGGGTTATCAGTACAATTATCTAAGCATTAATTATCAATATTCTGCATTAATCGATTGTCGGAACGCATAAAGCAAACTTATACAATGTATATATATATAGGATATGTAACCAATATATATCTTATAATGCTAATTGCTATATAATAATATAGTATATGTGTTGTATAATGAAATTATACGAATATTTATACTATAGCCTTATAGGCAGATGGATCGATTAGGAATGAGTATACATTTATTGGGTGTGTGTCGGGCTATATCTGGCGGCGAGACAGCGCCACACTGCGGGATTGTAATGCAACAGCACCACCAGTGGTGGTATTCCCAACTATATAGTGTGCGCCTACCTCAGTACCTGACTACCTTACTCGTTCCTAGAATGTTCTATCTAATTGTTAGATGATTATTGTATCTATTTATTGGTGGACATTTAATCTACTTCCAGTAAAAATCTTCAAGCTAGTATCATGCGATTATTGTATCTATTTATTGGTGGACATTTAATCGACTTCCAGTAAAGATCTTCAAGCTAGTATCATGCGATTATTGTATCTATTTATTGGTGGACATTTAATCGACTTCCAGTAAAGATCTTCAAGCTAGTATCATGCGATTATTGTATCTATTTATTGGTGGACATTTAATCGACTTCCAGTAAAGATCTTCAAGCTAGTATCATGCGATTATTGTATCTATTTATTGGTATGGACATTTAATCGACTTCCAGTCAATATCTTCAAGCTAGTATCATGCGTGTTGTGTTGCCTTTTCCCGACAGCCAAAATCTCCCTCTTTCTCTATGTATATGCTGTATAAACCATTATACGAGTATAATAAGGCGGAAGATTCATCTAGTCCCCAGCCACTCAGTCATCGGCTGGTCACCTACTCATTAGGTCATCTACTAGTTCCTCATGACCTGAGCACGTGGCGCCACCTACTCCCCCACTCTTCGGCGGCCTTGCTTCCACTCGCTGTACCGCTGACAGCGAGTCGCGGATTACTGTGTTGAACTAAAGTGTGAGCAAGGTATGAGCAGAGTGTGACTACAGTGTGACTACAGTGTGAGCACAGTGTGACTGCAGTGTGCCTACAGTGTGACTACAGTGTGACTATATTATGTTATATATATATTTTATATCAATCAATCAATGGGTGCCGTCTTCTCGAAGAAGGTTGGCTGCAATGGACCTCCATCTCTTCCTGTCATTCGTTCCTCTCACGCATTCCACATAGCTCATTGCTGTCCACTCAGTGATGTTGTCCATCCATGTTGTTCTCCTTCTCCCTCTTGGTCTTTTCCCTTCTATCTTCCCTTCCAGTATTCTTCTCTGTGATTCCTGGTGTCGTATCATATTTTATATATATATCCGTATATCTATACATCTATGCATCTATACATAGATGCATATATGCATCTAAACATCTATACATATATGCATCTAAACATCTATACATTTATACATCTAAACATCTATACATTCATACATCTATACATCTATATATCTACAATCTATACTTCTATACATCTATGTACCTATATTTCTATGTTTATATATTTGTTGTTTATATGTACACATGTGTATATACAAATTGATTCTCTGACTAAATCATAGTAAATAGAGTAGATAACGCATTCTGTGTGATGCCCAACACAATGCCCGCCGATATGCCCAGCCAGACAAAAACCATTAAGCTGGCCCGAGTGCGATATCGCATTTGTTGTATTTGGACGTGGTCCTGTGGCGCAATTCGTCATAAACTGAACCAGATTGAACTGACTGCATCTTTTCTGTACAGTATATCAGTGGAGCAACTGCCGGTGGGAAATTACAGCAGGTGGCAGAGAGTCGCGGCTTACTGTGTTGAACTAAAGTGTGAGCACGGTATGAACAGATTGTGACTACAGTGTGACTACAGTGTGAGCACAGTGTGACTGCAGTGTGACTACAGTGTGCCTACAGTGTGACTACAGTGTGACTACAATGTGACTACATGTGTTGTGTGGTTGTGTTGTGTGTGTGTGTTGTGACTACAGTGTGCCTACAGTGTGACTACAGTGTGACTACAATGTGACTACAGTGTGACTACAATGTGACTACTGTGTGGCTACAATGTGTCTACAGTGTGACTACAGTGTGACTACAATGTGACTACAGTGTGACTGCAGGGTGACTACATTGTGACTGCAGTGTGAACAGAATGTGACTGCAGGGTGACTACAGTGTGAACAGAGTGTGGTCAGAGTGTGACTACAGTGTGACTACAGTGTGAACAGAATGTGGTCAGAGTGTGACTACAGTGTGACTACTTCGTGACTACAGCGTGACTACAGCGTGACTACAATTTGACTACATTGTGACTGCAGTGACTAGAGTGTGACTACAGTGTAACTACACTGTGACTACAGTGAGAATAGAATGTGACTACAGTGTGATGACAGTGTGACTACAAATTACAATGTGACTACAGTGTAACTAAGGTGTGACTACAGTGTGACTACAGTGTGACTACAGTGTGACTACAGTGTGACTACAGTGTGACTACAGTGTGACTACAGTGTGACTACAGTGTGAACAGAATATGACTACAGTGTGACTTCAGTGTGACTACAATGTGATTACACTATGAGTACTGTGTAACTACAGTGTGACTACAGTGTGACTACAGTGGGCACAGAATATGATTACAGTGTGACAGCAGTGTGACTACAGAGTGACAACAGTGTGACTACAGTGTGACTACATTGTGAGTGTCACTACAGTGTGACAACAGTGTGACTACAGTTTGACTACACTGTGAACAGAAGGCGTAGTATGACTACAGTGTGACTGCAATGTGACTACAACATCACAACAGTGTGAATACAGTATGACTCCAGTGTAACTACAATGTGACTACATTGTGACTACAGTGTGACTACAATGTGACTACAGGTAACTAAAGTGTGACTACAATATGAGAACAGTCTCATTGCACTATGACTACAGCCTGACTACATAGAGTGTGACCAGAATCTGTCTGGAAGTCTCTTCAGTCCTTCACCCGTGTCTAACTGGTTTACGAGTAGAGTGTGACTTGAGTGTAATTATATTATGATTAGAGTGTGACCAGAGAGACTACACGACGAGCCAACACACTTCGGGTGGGGGGGGGGGGGGGGTGGGGGGGGGCGTGCAACTGGGCGTCGTTAAAGTGGAGCGGGGGGGGGGGAGGCGGGCGGGGCGGGTGGAGCGGGGCGGGGCGGGGCGGGCGGAGCGGGGCGGGGGGCGGGCGGGCGGGGCGGGGCGGGGCGTGGCGGGGCGGGGCGGAGTAGACAAGAGCCAATGGGATGGGCGGGGGGGGGGGGTATGGGGGTGACAAGAGACAGACAGGAGGGGCAGGGGGAACCCCTATGATGTCGCGCCCAGGGGGTATAATGGGCGGGGTGAGGACAGGGGACAGGTGGGACAGGAAGCCGCCTCGTTCTGATGTGATAGGAAACATGCGGAGGGGGGCGCTCGCCCGGGGGGTCGACGAACATTACCACCCCCATAGTGTCACTCAGTACAAATGATTAATGCACGCCTTAGTAACAGCGGGGTGGGGGAGAGGGGACGGAGGGAGTAGAGGGGAGGGAGGGAGGGAGGGGGTGAGGGTGAGGCTACCGGGGCATGTGGTCTCCCTGATTCGTGGTGCGGCTGCTCTAGTTGGGCAGGGCAGGGCGCGCAGGGCAGGGCAGGGCAGGGCAGGGCAGGGAAGGGCAGGGCAGGGCAGGGCAGGGCAGGGCAGGCAGGCAGGGCGGGGGGGAGGCAGGGCAGGGCAGGGCAGGGCGAGGGCAGGGCAGGGCAGGGCATGGCAGGGCAGGGCAGGGCAGGCAGGGGCAGGGCAGGGCAGGGCAGGGCAGGCAGGCAGGGCAGGGCAGGGCAGGGCAGGGCAGGGCAGGGCAGGGCAGGGCAGGGCAGGGCAGGGCAGGGCAGGGCAGGGCAGGGCAGGGCAGGGCAGGGCAGGGCAGGGCAGGGCAGGGCAGGGCGGATTCCTACTGGCGGGTGAGGTAGCAGTGTTTGTTACATGCGATGTATCTATGGAGACGCACATAGCCGAACATTCCCGGGGCGTTGCCACTGACAACTTTGGATACAATCAGGAGGGGGGGAAACCCCCAAAACAAGCGCACAGTTTATGATTGATTAATTGTTGGTGATTTCACACTTTGTCGCCAGTAAAGGCTATATTCACGGTCAGGACAGTTTATGGGGACCGAACGATTGTGCTCATACACCGTATCTGTGTGTTGTTGTTTTACGTCCTAGCAACATCTAAGGTCATATCAGGATGGGTACCGACTTGTGACAGTGCGCACTCCTGGTGATTGAATAGTGCTGCCCCACTGGGAGATCATTCCACCAGCACCATGGCCCAATATCTCACACAGTCATATTATCCTAACACTGCGCTAACCAGTCCCTGTCCTATCCTATTAATGCCGAGTGCCAGAATAGGTAGTCGGGGCTTCAGGTAGTCACAGCTTCAGTCCTTCCTGAGGAATCAGCGGAACTCGGACTACCCGGCATGATGGGTCACAGCTTCAGTCCTTACTGAGGGACCAGTGGAACTCGGACTACCCGGCATGCTGGGTCACAGCTTCAGTCCTTACTGAGGGACCAGTGGAACTCAGACTACCCGGCATGCTGGGTCACAGCTTCAGTCCTTACTGAGGGACCAGTGGAACTCTCTACCCGGCATGCTGAGTCACAGCTTCAGTCCTTACTGAGGGACCAGCGGAACTCGGACTACCCGGCATGCTGGGTCACAGCTTCAGTCCTTACTGAGGGACCAGCGGAACTCGGACTACCCGGCATGCTGGGTCACAGCTTCAGTCCTTACTGAGGGACCACGGAACTCGGACTACCCGGCATGCTGGGTCACAGCTTCAGTCCTTACTGAGGGACCAGCGGAACTCGGACTACCCGGCATGCTGGGTCACAGCTTCAGTCCTTACTGAGGGACCAGCGGAACTCGGACTACCCGGCATGCTGGGTCACAGCTTCAGTCCTTACTGAGGGACCAGTGGAACTCGGACTACCCGGCATGCTGGGTCACAGCTTCAGTCCTTACTGAGGGACCAGCGGAACTCGGACTACCCGGCATGCTGGGTCACAGCTTCAGTCCTTACTGAGGAACCAGCGGAACTCGGACTACCCGGCATGCTGGGTCACAGCTTCAGTCCTTACTGAGGGACCAGCGGAACTCGGACTACCCGGCATGCTGAGTCACAGCTTCAGTCCTTCCTGAGGGACTAGTGGAACTCTCTACCCGGCATGATGGGTCACAGCTTCAGTCCTACCTGAGGGACCAGCAGAACTCGGACTACCCGGCATGCTGGTCACAGCTTCAGTCCTTACTGAGGGACCAGTGGAACTCGGAATGCGGTGTATTGTGGGATGCGTCAGAGCAAAACAAACCCGCGAGAAGCAAATGGCACTCTGGGTGCAGCTATGAAATGTGCTAGTTTCAGCTCATCTCAGCTCTTGTTTGAAACATAGAATACCATCTAAAAAAATATATATAATAAATTAAGATATTAATCTTGTATCAAGTGTTCCATTTACATCAATATAACCAACATATCTTATGCCATGTGCATTCAGATTTAGACAAATCTGGGCACTCAGACTAGTGTTAGACCCATAGCCAGAGACAGTTTTACTTATTTTATTCATTTTTTTATTTATATCCTATGGTTACTGACATATGTAGAAATAGAAAATGAGTAGGGTTAATCAGATATTGGTTATATATTTATTTGAAACAAGTTTTTGTTGACATATTTGACATTTTAATATTTAGAACAAGAAGTACTTATGGCTAATCAATAGTGATGTAAACATCAGCCTGTAGAATGACTGAAATTGTACTTTGTAGTGGTTTGCACTAACCTCTCAGGCAAGGAGCCGCATAGACAGGTAGGTGTGGGTAGTATGGTGATATCAGGGAGCCTAGGTGGTGTAATGCTTAGCACACTGGCCCAGAATGCAAAGAGATGTGGGTTCGAGTCCCGCTCTAGGTGCAATATTTCTCGTTTTCATCACCCCCATGACACTGGTTTCCATGACCATGATCCTATACAAGCTACGCGCTGTATAGGTGTTGAACCTACCCTGTGTATGTGTAAGTGCACTGCATTGCCTGTATGTATGTAATTGTAAGCATTAAAAGACTTACAATTCCAAGGGGATGAGTGTAGTGGTCTACACTGACCTCTCAGGCAAGGAGCCGCATAGTCAGGTAGGCATGGGTAGTATGGTGATATCAGCGAGCCTAGGTGGTGTAATGGTTAGCACACTGGCCCAGAATGCAAAGAGGGTTTGAGTCCCACTCTAGGCACAATATTTCCCATTTTCATCACCCCCACGACAATAGTTAGAATCTAGGTCAGCGCATTGATATTGAAAATGTGATGTATCTCTTCGAACTATGTAACTTTAATATGTGCACTAGTATTACTACTACTAGTACGCCCGTCCTGATATCACCTTAGATGTTGCTAGGACGTAAAACAACAACAAACAAACAAACTACTAGTACTAGTACTAGTCCTAGTCGTATCAAAGTTGGCTATGCAGGTTCAATTCTATATAAGATCTTTGCTTTCGAGAAATGAATGCCCTTAACAGAATATGCAACTTTAAGTGTCTGACTTTATCATATTGAGAAAACGCATTATCATGGATAAACTGATTCAAAATGGGTCTTAATTCACGGCCTGGATTCTCCCCGGTGTCCCCCGTGACAGCCCGCCCAACTTGCTGTTGGTCCTGGTGGTGCGCGGTGCATGATGGGTAAGGGATGTGACCCACCACGATAATAATTACCCCCGCATAGCCACCAAAGGCCCCGCCCTCTGTGTTTGGTGCCGCCCACTCTGGTGCCCACAGAAGCCGCCAAGGAGCGCCACAGGGGGCACCACTGGTCTCACCAGCAAGCCTACCACCTGTGTTGCACCGACGCGGAGGCCTAATCGGTAGAGAGCAGATCTCGCGTGTAGGAGATCGGGAGTTCGGTTCCCGGTCGAGTCAAGCCAATAATAATTGATACTTGTCACTTCCTAGCCCGGCGCTTGGCATTAATAATAGGGTAAGGCAAAGACTGGTTAGTCCAGTGTCAGGAAAATGTGACTGAGTGGGATATCAGGTCATGGTACCAGTGGCCTGGTTTCCCAGTGGGGCAGCACTATAAAGTTGTCATGAGTGCACACAATCACAAGTTGGTACCCATCCTGATATGACCTTGCCTGTTGCTCGGACGTAAAACAAGATGTTTGTTTGTTTGTTGTTGTTTTACGTCCAAGCAACATCTAAGGTCATATCAGGACGGGTACTGACTTGTGACAGTGCACACTCATGGCGACTTTATAGTGCTGCCCCACTGGAAGACCAGGCCGCCAGCACCATGACCCACTCAGTCATATTAGCCTGACACTGAACCAACCAGTCCTTGCCCTATCCTAATAATGCCGAGTGGCAGGCTAGGAAGCAACAAGTATCAATTTTTAAGTCATTGGTTTGACTCGATCGGGATTCGAACCCACGACCCCACGATCTACCAACACGGGAGACGGACGGTCTAACTCATTCGGCCATCCCGTCTGATCGTAAAACAAAAAAACACAATACCTGTTGTTGCAGCACGTCGCCATCTTCCACCCTCAAATGACGTAACGCCGCGATCATAGTGCCCCCTACATTCCACCCCGAAGCTCTCTAGGTCACGCCTGTAATCCCCCACGAGGGGAAGCATCAATATACGGACATGCCCAGGGCGCCGGTTGGGTAAGGCTATTGTGGGCGGAAGTGGGTGTAGATGGTTTGGTTTGGTTGTTGGAATTTTACGTCCTGGCAACATCTAAGGTCATATCAGGATGGGTGTTTGTTGGTTGGTTGTTGCAGTTTTACGTCCAGGCAACATGTACGGTCATATCAGAACGGGTACCGACTTGTGACAGTGTGCCCTCATGGCGACTTTATAGTGTTGTCCCAATGGGAAATCAGGCCTCCGCCACCATGACCCGATATCCCATTCAGTCACATTATCCTGACATGTATGCGTTAGGACACCGGCCCCCGCGCCTCTCGCGGGCCCTCTTTGGGGTGACGGGGTGTGCGGGATGAGGGCGGGGGTAGGCGCCTCAGCTCCCTCTCTCTATGCTTGACGCCGTGTCATGCCCCCCTCCCCCCTCCCCCTAGATAAAGGATTCACCCGGTACTCGCAGTACACGGTGCAGACCACCAACCTTATATAAAAACGGTCGAAAAATCGGGCTAATGAAATGAGTCTTTATGAGAGCCTAATTTCACAATCTAAGAAGCAACATTTATTCTTTGTATATGTCTTCATATTTCCCCGCTACCTTTGAGTTGAAAAATATAATAAAACATCTGGTTTAATCAGATTTAAAAGTGAAATCGGCGGCGTTCTTGTCTTTTTACATTCTCTCCCATTTCACCAACTCTGTGCTGATATAAGTAACCATTTGACACTGGAGCCGGCATTGTACTTCCTGTCCCATACTAAAGCTATTTTCGCCCATATTTACAGTACGTTGTCCTTCACCCGTGTACTACAAGTACCGGGTGAATCTTTTATCTAGCCCCCCCCCTGCTGCCCCCCTCCTCTGCCCTCTCACCAGCTCCCACCCACTAACTCACCATTTTGTCTCCGGATTTGTTCCATGACCAGGTCGTTTACCATGGCAACGCGTCACTCACCCACATCCGGTTGCAGTCCCTGTGTGTCTCAACCTGCTGCAGTGTTGTACTAACACATCAGAAATACAGTATAACCCCATTAAACCAAACTTGAAGGGACCCTAGACATTTGTTTGGATTAACTGATCATTGGTTTAAGCCTAGGTGGTGTAATGGTTAGCACACTGGCCCGGAATGCAAAGAGATGTGGGTTCGAGTCCCGTTCTAGGCGCAATATTTCCCATTTTCATCACCCCCACGACAATATGTTGGAAACTGAGAACTTGCACTTCAGGCCGTCCTTCTGAACTCCTCTCTGCCTCCTAACCCGGAGCCGGACTAATTTACATTATATTTATAAATAGAGTGAGAGTGCATTGTGGGATGCCTGGAAGAAAAACAAACCCACGAGAAGCACATGGCATATGCTAATACACTGGGTGCAGTTATGAAATGTGCTAGTTTCAGCTCATCTCAGCTCTTTTCTGGTACATAGAATACCAACTAAAAAAATATATATAATAAATTAAGATATTAATCTTTTATCCAGCATTCCATTTACATCAATATAATCAGCACATCTTCTGTCATGTGCATTTAGATTTAGAGAAATCTGGGCACTCAGACTAACGTGAGAGCCATAGCCAGGGTCAGTTTTACTTATTTTATTAATGTTTTTATTGATATCCTATGGTTAATGACATATGTAGAACTAGAATATTAGTAGGGTTAATCATATATTGGTTATATCTTTCTCTGAAACAAATGTCTGTTGACACATTTGGCGTTTTAATATTTAGAACAAGAATTAATAATAGTGACTGATTGTTTTGTGTGAAATTGTATGTTTCTTAGCTCAAAATGCTTAACTATGGCTAGTTTTGTCTTAGCTATATTCATCAGATCATTATATTGCATGTGTGCATACATGTTTATGCCAAATTGTTATGTATTTCTATTAATTTTGAATGAAATGGAAATTTTGCCCTATGCATATCAGCAAACTCAATGGCTATACGCCTTTGCTTTGCTGCCTGTACCATTTTCGGAACGGTGATCTAGTCTATTGACTACAAATACAATGGCGCGCAGCGAGTGGTAGTAGACCCCCAGGGTGCGGCGTGTGTGGGGAGGTGGTCAAGGCTCCTGTAATCACTGTAGACGCCAGGTGTGGGCACTGAGCCAGCACTGAAACAATAAAGGGAGGGGCGGAGCAGCTCGGAGAAGCTCGGAGCAGCTCGGAGAAGCTCGGAGAAGCTCGGAGCAGAACCTCACAAGGGGGCGCGCTACTAACTAATCACCGACCCACAAAATAAACCCTTCAATCTGCATTATCCTGACAATGAGCCAACCAATGCTTGCCCTATCCTAATAATGGCGAGCACCTGGCTAGGAAGCAACAAGTATCAATTTTGTAAGTCATTGGTTTGACTCGACTGGGAACTGATTTCCCTACCTTCCTCACGCAAGGCATGGTCGAGCCAAACTGATGACTTACAAAATTATACTTGTCGCTTCCTAGCATTATTAGGATAGGTTAAACACTGGTGAGCTCAGTGTCAGGATAATGTGACTGAGTGGGGTAGCAGGTCATGGTGCTCGCAGCCTGGTCTCCCAATGGGGCAGCACCATAAAGTCGCCATGAATGTGCGCTGTCACAAGTCGGTACCCATCCTGATATGACCTTAGATGTTGGCAGGACGTAAAACTCCAACAACCAACCAACCAAAATCACACAACACCTTAGTGTGTCTAAACAGATTAACATAATTTGTATTTTATCTATCGCCAGCGCTAGAACATGGTGTGAGGTCCTTGTGTAGGTGTCTGGTGGTGGTGGTGGTGGTGGTGGGGTGTAAATATAAGGCAGCAATCAAATATTAGGTACTGCAGTATTAGGTCATAAATATATGGAAGCAATCCAATTATAGTTACTGCACTATGACTATTAGGTTATAAATATAAGTAAGCAATTCAATTATAGTTACTGCACTATGACTATTAGGTTATAAATATAAGGAAGCAATCCAATTATAGTTACTGCACTATGACTATTAGGTCATAAATATAAGGAAGCAATCCAATTATAGTTACTGCACTATGACTATTAGGTCATAAATATAAGGAAGCAATCCAATTATAGTTACTGCACTATGACTATTAGGTTATAAATATAAGGAAGCAATCCAATTATAGTTACTGCACTATGACTATTAGGTCATAAATATAAGGAAGCAATCCAATTATAGTTACTGCACTATGACTATTAGGTCATAAATATAAGGAAGCAATCCAATTATAGTTACTGCACTATGACTATTAGGTTATAAATATAAGGAAGCAATCCAATTATAGTTACTGCACTATGACTATTAGGTTATAAATATAAGGAAGCAATCCAATTATAGTTACTGCACTATGACTATTAGGTCATAAATATAAGGAAGCAATCCAATTATAGTTACTGCACTATGACTATTAGGTCATAAATATAAGGAAGCAATCCAATTATAGTTACTGCACTATGACTATTAGGTCATAAATATAAGGAAGCAATCCAATTATAGTTACTGCACTATGACTATTAGGTTATAAATATAAGGAAGCAATCCAATTATAGTTACTGCACTATGACTATTAGGTTATAAATATAAGGAAGCAATCCAATTATAGTTACTGCACTATGACTATTAGGTCATAAATATAAGGAAGCAATCCAATTATAGTTACTGCACTATGACTATTAGGTTATAAATATAAGGAAGCAATCCAATTATAGTTACTGCACTATGACTATTAGGTCATAAATATAAGGAAGCAATCCAATTATAGTTACTGCACTGTGACTATTAGGTCATAAATATAAGGAAGCAATCCAATTATAGTTACTGCACTATGACTATTAGGTCATAAATATAAGGAAGCAATCCAATTATAGTTACTGCACTATGACTATTAGGTTATAAATATAAGGAAGCAATCCAATTATAGTTACTGCACTATGACTATTAGGTTATAAATATAAGGAAGCAATCCAATTATAGTTACTGCACTATGACTATTAGGTCATAAATATAAGGAAGCAATCCAATTATAGTTACTGCACTATGACTATTAGGTCATAAATATAAGGAAGCAATCCAATTATAGTTACTGCACTATGACTATTAGGTTATAAATATAAGGAAGCAATCCAATTATAGTTACTGCACTATGACTATTAGGTCATAAATATAAGGAAGCAATCCAATTATAGTTACTGCACTATGACTATTAGGTCATAAATATAAGGAAGCAATCCAATTATAGTTACTGCACTATGACTATTAGGTTATAAATATAAGGAAGCAATCCAATTATAGTTACTGCACTATGACTATTAGGTTATAAATATAAGGAAGCAATCCAATTATAGTTACTGCACTATGACTATTAGGTCATAAATATAAGGAAGCAATCCAATTATAGTTACTGCACTATGACTATTAGGTTATAAATATAAGGAAGCAATCCAATTATAGTTACTGCACTATGACTATTAGGTTATAAATATAAGGAAGCAATCCAATTATAGTTACTGCACTATGACTATTAGGTTATAAATATAAGGAAGCAATCCAATTATAGTTACTGCACTATGACTATTAGGTCATAAATATAAGGAAGCAATCCAATTATAGTTACTGCACTATGACTATTAGGTTATAAATATAAGGAAGCAATCCAATTATAGTTACTGCACTATGACTATTAGGTTATAAATATAAGGAAGCAATCCAATTATAGTTACTGCACTATGACTATTAGGTTATAAATATAAGGAAGCAATCCAATTATAGTTACTGCACTATGACTATTAGGTCATAAATATAAGGAAGCAATCCAATTATAGTTACTGCACTATGACTATTAGGTTATAAATATAAGGAAGCAATCCAATTATAGTTACTGCACTATGACTATTAGGTTATAAATATAAGGAAGCAATCCAATTATAGTTACTGCACTATGACTATTAGGTCATAAATATAAGGAAGCAATCCAATTATAGTTACTGCACTATGACTATTAGGTCATAAATATAAGGAAGCAATCCAATTATAGTTACTGCACTATGACTATTAGGTTATAAATATAAGGAAGCAATCCAATTATAGTTACTGCACTATGACTATTAGGTTATAAATATAAGGAAGCAATCCAATTATAGTTACTGCACTATGACTATTAGGTCATAAATATAAGGAAGCAATCCAATTATAGTTACTGCACTATGACTATTAGGTCATAAATATAAGGAAGCAATCCAATTATAGTTACTGCACT
>JASIRB010000793.1:0-32310 GCA_030323885.1 Branchipolynoe longqiensis
GGGTGGGGCTGAGGGGACTGGGGTTGAGGGGAGTGGGGCTGAGGGGAGTGGGGCTGCGGGGAGTGGGGCTGCGGGGAGTGGGAAGGTGAAGTTGTGGGGAGTGAAGCTGGGGCTGGGGCTAGGGCTGGGGGATCTGGGGGATCTGGATGGGTGAGGGGGAGGATGATGGGGTGGTGGCGATGGAGATGGAGTAGTGGTGGCTTATTTTTGTTGGTACATTAGTTGTTTAAGCAGGGGAAATTTCAATTACGGACGATTGGTCTTCGTCATTCCACTGGTTCTTGCCCTATCCTAGTAATGCTGAGCACCTGGCAAGGAAGTGACAAATATCAATTTTTAGATCATTGGTTTGATTCGACCGGGGTTTGACCCCATGATCCCACGATCTGCCATCATGCAGACTAACTCATTTGGCCAGCCTGTTTGGTTTGCGAATTAAGAAGAGATTTCAGCGTCCGAATTGCAGTAACGACTATTTGTATATGGAAAATAAACGCCAAGCCAATATTTATCTGGAATACAATTGATTGGATATTGGATATTGGATATTCTACTGCATCCTGCTTCAATGCAATGTATTGGTTTAAGTAGAGTCATATTGCCAATGCTGTGTATGTTGGGGGCCAGGTACAGGGTAGGGGCAGGGGGGAAGGGTTAGGGGGAGGTGGAGCTGGAAGGTGGGTCAGGCTGGTCGGTGGTGTGGTGGCTGGGTGGTGGGGGGCGGGGGGGTGCGGGGCGGTTGGGTGGAGTGGGGGAGGGTGGGGGGTGATGTGAGGGGTGGTGGGGGGGGAGTTGGCGTGTGGGGGGCGGGTGGAGGGGGGTGGGGTAGTGGATGGGGGGATACATCTCCCGCATGCAATGCAAATAGAAGCAAGAGACGGGAAAGCAATGAAAGAGAAAAAGCAATGACCCAGCCGCGAAACGCACAGAGGACGTAGAAATTACTACCAACAAATCCTCAAAAGACCAAAAAAAAGACGGAAACGAAACGGATGGCAAAAAGAAGGAGACACGACGAGAAAACGAAAAGATAAGAAGAGAAAGGAGCAGAGAGAAGAAGAGAGTCGTAATGCCAAGCGAGTAAGGAGACGAAAAGCAAAGCGCAGGAGGCGAACCGACCGCCCCAGCCTCATGCTGCCAATGTCCTGACCGCCCGTTTTTTACGCCAAGCCCTCGCCCGGCCCGACCCTCCCGTTACACGCAACGCAAACGGCATAGAAGAGACAAGGACACTCAAGGAATAGGACAGCCAAGACGGAGAAACGCCAGACACGCCAGGGACGCCTCCCGGCCCCCCGCCCTCCCTTCCCCCCCCTTCCATCCCCTCCTTCCCCGCCCCCTCCCACCCCTCCTTCCCCTTCCCTCCTCTCCCTCCCTCCTTTTCCCCTACCCTCCCCCTCCACCTCCCATCCCCCCCATACCCTCACCTCCTCACCCTCCCTCCCCTCCAACTCCCCTCCCCTCCCATCCCCTCCCTTCCCCTCTCCTCCTCCTCCCTCCCTCCCATCCCTCCCTTCCCCTACCTCCTCCCCACCACCTCAACTCCCCTTCACTCCCTCCCTCCCCCCCCCCTCCCCTCCCTCCCTCCCCTCCCCCCCCCCCTACCCCCTCCTCCACTCCCTCCCCTCCCCACCCCTCCTCTACCCTCCCCTTCCACCCCTCCCCCCTCTCCCCTCCCCTACGCCCCCATCCCTCCCATTCCCTCCCTTCCCTTCCCCTCCTCTCCCACCTGCTCTGCTTTACCCGCCCGTTCCCATCCCTCGTCTCCCCCCCCCCCCTCCCCCTATTTGCATCCATCAGTCTTTCCTATGCCGACCCTCCCTGTTCCCACCCCTCACCTGCCCTCCCCTGCCTTCCCCTGACCTCCCCTCCCCTTCCCTGCCCTGCCCTGCCCTCGCCTCCACTCACCTACCCTTCTCTCCTCCTCCTCTCCTCCCCTCCCCCCTCCCCTCCCCCCCCCCCCTCCCTCGCTCCCCTCCCTCCCCTACGATTACCTCCCTTCCCCTCCCCCCTCTCCCCACCTTCTCTCCTTTACCCGTCGTTCCCCCCCCCCCCGTCACCCCGCCCCCCCTCCACACCCTCCCGGATTTGTATCCATCAGTTTCCCTATGCTGGACCTTCACTTCCGGTCCCACCGGAACCGGAAGTACTCGACCTCTGACTGGCCTGCTGGTTACGAGCTGTTCGCCTACTCCCCTGTTGATGCGCTGGTTCTACTCCACTGTGTATATTATGTGTGTGTTCAGTTGTGTAGCTGTATAGCGCCTCCCGTCGGGTGGGACCAGTGTAGGTGTCGGGTGTCACGTGAGGGCGGGTTTCTGCGGGAGAATGTGGTGTGGGTGTGAAGGAAGTGTAGCGGCGTGGGGGGGGGGGTAAGGTAAGATGGGGGGGGGGGGGAGGGGTGTGGGTAGGTGGGTGGGGGAGGCTGGGGAAGGGCGATGGGCATGTCGGGGGAAGGTGGAGGAAACAAAGTTTGATAAAAGCATAATTTAACATAACACCGACACTCTTTCAGCCTAAATGTCTAACTTAGATACTGGTGCACTTATTAAGTATTTAGTGAGGAGAGGTGTGCAGAAGGTGCGACAGCATCATAAATAAAGCATTACCAAAACACTGTCTGTGTGTACAGGATCTGCTGAAGTGGAGGCGAGAGATGGAGAGGGAGCAAGAGGGAGAGATAGAGGAGGAGGGGGAGGAGGAGAGAGGGGAAGAGAGGGTGTGGAGAGGGGGGAGAGGAGAGGGACGGAGAGGGAGAGTGGAGAGAGAGCAAGAAAGAGAGGGATATAGGGGAGAGAGGGGAGAGAGAAGAGATGGAGGGGAGAGAGGGAGTGGAGAGAGGGGAGAGAGGGACGGGAGAGCGAGAGCGGAGAGAGAGCAAGAAAGAGGGCGATAGGGCGGAGAGAGGAGAGATGGGAGAGGGAGGGGAGAGAAGGAAGGTAGAGAATGAGAGAGGTAGGACGAGCAGAGGGGAGAGAGGGAGGAATACAAGGGAGAGAGGGGGAGGGAGGAAAAGAGAGGAAGATAGAGAGGGGAGAGGACAGAGGGGAGATAGGAGAGAGTGATTGCAGAGAGGGAGGGGAGGGGAGAGAGGGATATGGATGGAGAAAGGGAGGGAGGAAGGACGAGGTAAGATAGGGAGGGATGGAGGAAGGGGGCGAGAGAGGGAGGGAGAGAGGAAGAGAGAGAGGCGGAGAGAGACGGAGAGAGACGGAGAGAGACGGAGAGAGACGGGGAGAGACGGGGAGAGACGGGGAGAGACGGGGAGAGACGGGAAGAGAGGCGGGGAGAGGCGGGCAGAGACGGAGAGACGGAGAGAGACGGACAGAGACGGAGAGAGACGGAGAGAGACCGAGAGAGGGGGAGAGGCAGTGAGAGGCGGTGAGAGGCGGAGAGAGGCAGAGAGAGGCGGAGAGAGACGGAGAGGGGGAGAGAGGCAGAGAGAGGCGGGGAGAGGCGGAGAGAGGCGGAGAGAGACAGAGAGGAGAGAGATGGAGAGAGACGGAGAGAGACGGACAGAGACGGAGAGAGATGGACAGAGACGGACAGAGATGGAGGGAGGAGAGAGGCGGAGAGGGGCAGAGAGAGGCGGAGAGAGGCGGAGAGAGGCGGAGAGAGGCGGAGAGAGGCGGAGAGAGGCGGAGAGAGGCGGAGAGAGGCGGAGAGAGGGGGAGAGGGGGTGAGAGTGGGGAGGGGGGGGGGGAAATGGGGGAGAGGGGGGAGACGGGGGAGAGGGGGAGAGACGGGGGGGCGGAGAGGGGCGGAGAGGGGCGGAGAGGGGCGGAGAGGGGCGGAGAGGGGCGGACAGGGGCGGAGCGAGGCGGGGAGGAACAGGAAGAGAGCCCTGGAATTGCCTAACATTATCATTTCATGGACCTGCTCAGTGCTGCTCCCCACCGTGTGTCGTAGTTGCCGGTGTCACTGTTCAGCAGGTTCCCAATAGGCTGAATCGGACATAATACATGTAACTAGGCTGAGTCGGGCATAATACATGTAACTAGGCTGAGTCGGGCATAATACATGTAACTATGCAATGTGAGATAGAATCTATTCCGTATCTATGTTACATAGTTGTTTAACGCATGCAGGCAGTACACATGTGTCGTATTATACATCAACTGTATAGATTATACAGTCGTGTGTATAGTCTGCACTCACCTCACACAGGTAGGTGTGGGTAGGGTGATGACATCAGGCAACCTAGGTGGTGTACTGTTTAGCACACTGTCCCTGAATGCCAGAGATGTGGGTTCGATTCCTGTTCTAGGCGCTATATTTCCCATTTTCATCACCCCTACAACCGGGCGCGGTGGCCGAATCGGTAGAGCACAGGCCTCGTGTGCGGAAAATTGGGAGTTCGCGAGTTTGGTTCCCGGTCGAGTCAAACCAATGACTTGAAAATTTATACTTGTCGCTTCCTAGCCTGATGCTCGGCATTATTAGGATAGGGCAAGGGCTGGTTAGCTCCATATCAGGATAATGTGACTGAGTGGGATATTGGGTCATGTTGCCGGCAGCCTGATATCCCATTGGGGCAGCACTATAAAATCGCCATGAGTGTGCACTGTCACAAGTCGGTACCCATCCTGATATGACCTTAGATGTTGCTAGGATGTAAAACAACAACAAAGAAAACAAACATCACCCCTACGACCTGTATATACCTATCTCTTACACTTGCTAATCAACCATAATTCCTGCGATAGTCCATGCCCTGAGGGATATTATTGTGCAGATTTGTCTACAAGCATGAAATTCTGCACAGATATAGACCAGACCATACTAAATTGATTTTTTGAGGGCGCTGAAACCAATACTCATTGGGTCCGCCATATTCGTAAAAATCCACAGTGGCCACCAGTTGCTATTTGATTGTGTCATAACTTCATAACTGAAAGTCATAGGATCATGAGTGAAGGCTCTTTTGACCTTGAGAATTCCAAATATGAACTCTGTTTTGACCTAGAAAATGTCATTTGGTTGATTAATCCTTGAGTAAAGCATATTTTATTCAAATCAAATTGACTTTTTAATATTATTTTACATCATGGAAAAAGTCATAACTGAGAACTAGCATGAACAAATAAATACGCGCTTTAAACGTTCTAGTTCAGGTTAGGCATCGCAGTGGCAAGGCTTAGTCTAATTGATCTAAGTATCGCCATTATTCACACATCCACATTCACATTTACATAACCCTGTGTCGCTTACTCACAAGTCTACTGCACAGGCAAGAAACCTTCAATGGGATTTTCTGCACAGACTGACTAATGTCTCCTGTGCGAGAAGAGCTTCATAACTTCATCAATATCATCCTCCAGGGCCCCTCAATTCTGTGAGAGCCAGGTAATTTTGAAGTGGAAGGCAGTAATTGTTGTGGTATTGACTTGGTGGGAAGAACCATGCCCTGGTTGCCAGGGTGGTACAGCAGAATCCATCAAAGTCCTGGCTCGCTTCCTGTCCGTAATATCGACAGCGCAAAACCTAGATAAAAGATTCACCCGGTACTCGTAGTACACGGGTGAAGACCAGCCTTATATAAATACGGGGGAAAATAGCATTAATATGGAAGTGAGGCTACAGTATGGAAGTGAGGCTCCAGTATGTGGCTCCAGTATCAAATGG
The DNA here is from genome assembly GCA_030323885.1 of Branchipolynoe longqiensis. Taxonomy (NCBI): domain Eukaryota; kingdom Metazoa; phylum Annelida; class Polychaeta; order Phyllodocida; family Polynoidae; genus Branchipolynoe; species Branchipolynoe longqiensis. Next base: position 5,626 of record JASIRB010000793.1, read on the forward strand.
ATACTTCTATAGGCACAGAGTTGATGAAATGGGAGAGAATGCAAAAAAGACAAGATGGCGGCCGCAGAACGCCGTCGATTTCACTTTTACATCTTATTAAACTATATATTATATTATATTTTTCAACTCAAAGGTAGCGGGTAAATAATAAAACATATGTAAAGAATAATTGTTGCTTCTTAGGTTGTTAAATTAGGCTCTCAATTCATTGACCCGTTTTTTCGCCACCTTTTACATAGGGCTGGTTTGCACCCCTACTGCAGCAGTACGGGGTGAATCTTGTATCTACGCAAAACCATGATCGATCAAACCAATGAATTACATAAATTGATACTTGTCGCTACCCAGGCTGGCACTCGGCATTAATAGGGGTATATATACTAGGTATACATATGTATATATATGTCATTATCATCATCATGCTGTCGGTCGCGATGTGACAAAGACTCCTTTCATTACTTGACTGCCGCTCTCCATTTAGCTCTCTGCTGTGAGAGTGATCTCAATGAGTCGGTCTTAATGTCTCTCAGCTTCAGGTTTCTCTTGATTACATTTCATGAAAGCTGCCTGCAAAAGTGTTGAAGTGCTGCTGGCTTTTGCAAGTTACCAGTGTCACTCTCTCGGGAAGCAAATCGAGGTTTCACACCAGCAAGAACATGTCCAGACAGGCGCAAAACTATTTGTCCCTGCAGTGGCTGGTCGGGAGATGTTGGGAGTTCCATACATCAACCACTCTTGATGCTGCCGCAGTTTTTGTGTTTAGAGTTTGCTCCCTTAGCCTTTGGTTCTGTCAAGAACCTGTACCACGAGGCAGTGGTTTACAACTCTGCAGGGCAGGGGCGTCAAACTCCCTGAGGTATTGCAATACCTGCAATACCTGTATACCTAGCCTGCCACTCGGCATTAATATGCTAGGACAAGGACTGGTAAGTTTAATGTGAGGATAATGTGATTGAGTAGGATATCGGGTCATCGTGCTGGCAGTAGGCATGGCCTCCCAGTAGGGCAGCACTATAAAGTTGCAATGAGTGGGCACTGTCGCAGGTCGCCTGTACCCGCCGTGATATGACCTCAGGTGTTCCAAGGACGTAAAACCCCACACAAACAATGAGCTATGAGCAGAGCCTGCTTCCAAACACTACTTGTCGGGACTACTCTCGAAATTTACGTGGAACAACGCGCTGAGAGGTTCATCAACTGGTTTGATTCTGTGTCCATCCTGATATCACCTTAGATGTTGCCAGGACGTAAAACTCCAACCAACTTGATGGAGTTGTTGGAATGTTTACGTCCTGGCAACAATTAAGGTCATTTCAGGATGAGTACAGACTTGTGACAGTGGGCACTCATGGTGACTTTATAGTGCTGCTCCACTGGGAAATGAGGCACCCCGGAACTAAGTCACATTATCCTAGATCCTGTACATGTTAGGTGTGGTGCGTGTACATTTTAGGCGTAGTGGTGTGTACATTTTAGGTGTGGTACCAGTATATTTTAGGCGTGGTACCTGTACATTTTAGGGGTGGTACGTGTACATTTTAGACGTGGTGCTTGTACATTTTAGGCATGGTACCTGTACATTTGAGGTGTGGTGTGTGTATATTTTAGGCGTGGTACCTGTACATTTGAGGCATGGTGTGTGTACATTTTAGGAGTGGCACCTGTACATTTTAGGTGTGATGCCTGTACATTTTAGGCGTGGTGCCTGTACATTTTAGGCGTGGTACCTGTACATTTTAGGTGTGGTACCTGAACATTTTATGCGTGGTACCTGAACATTTTATGACTGGTACCTGAACATTTTAGGTGTGGTACCTGTACATTTTATTGGTGGTACCTGAACATTTTATGACTGGTACCTGTACATTTTAGGTGTGGTGCGTGATCCTTTTAGGCGTGGTGTGTGTACATTTTAGTCCTGGTGCCTGTACGTTTTAGTCATGGTGTGTACATTTTAGGCGCGGTGGTGTGTACATTTTAGGCGTGGTGCGTGTCCATTTTAGGCGTGGTGGTGTGTACATTTTATGCGTGGTACCTGTACATTTTATGCGTGGTACCTGTACATTTTATGCGTGGTACCTGAACATTTTATGACTGGTACCTGTACATTTTAGGTGTGGTGCGTGTACCTTTTAGGCGTGGTGCCTGTACATTTTAGGCGTGGTGTGTACATTTTAGGCGTGGTGGTGTGTACATTTTATGACTGGTACCTGTACATTTTAGGCGTGGTACCTGTACATTTTAGGGGTGGTACCGGTACATTTTAGGCGTGGTGCCTGTACTTCTTAGGCATTTAACCTGTACATTTTATGCTTGATACCTGTACATTTTATGCGTGGTACTTGTACATTTTATGCGTGTTACCTGTACATTTCATGCGTGTTACCTGTACATTTTAGGAGTGGCGCCTGTACATTTTAGGCGTGGTATCTGTATTTATGAATGGGTGGCTTCCATGTCAGGCTCCAACTGAGTTGTTCCTATTCAGCGTCTGCCTCAATGGAATCCGGAGAGAGTAAATCAATAAAGCTATAGATCTATAAATGGCTGAGCGGATATAGATGTGCAAAAAGTCCCCTGGGCAATAACAAATGAAACAGGCAAACAAAACCAAAACCAACAGAGCGGACAGAGGCACCACCCGGGGTAGCCATCCACTACACTCGCAGCACATCAATTATACGCCTTTAACAGACGGGATGGCCGAATGAGTTAGAGCGTTCGTCTCCCATGTTGGTAGATCATGGGACCATGGGGTCGAACCCTGGTCAAGTCAAATCAATGACTTAAAAATTGATACTTGTCGCTTTCTAGCCAGGCGCTCGGCATTCTTAGGATAGCGTAATGAGCAGTGGAACGAGGAAGACCAATCGTCCCCGATTGAAATTTCCCCTGCTTAATCAACCAATGTACCATAACAAACCGCAAAACACACCAAATATATAGTTTGTTTGTTGTTGTCTTACGTCCTAGCAACATTTAAGGTAATATCAGGAGGGATGGGGAGGGAGGGGGGAGGGAGGGGAGGAGAGGGAGGGGGTAGAGGAGGGATGAGGCGGGGTGAGGCGGCAGAGGGATGGCGGGAGAGATGGGAGGGATGGATGGGGGAGGAGGGAACAGGGTGGGTTGAGCGAACACTTGGGTAGCTGTTTTATATTCGCTGGAGTGGAATCTGTTACGTGGGTTTGTGAGACTGACGGGGGATGCTCCCGGGAGAACCGTGCGTGTAAACACACGGGGCGATAATAGGGGAAAGACAGGTAACAAGTCAATTGGCCCAAAGCATCGTTTGTCACGGTCCAACAGTGACACATCATACGCCTCGGGAGGTCTGAGGGAGAATGGTTTATATGCGTATAAATACATATATATATATATATATATATATATATGTGCTATATAATGTATTATGTGAATATAAATAAATAATAGTCCCTAATGTTTTCTCTGCTCCTTCTAGGCACCTCTCGGTTCCCAACACCCCTTATTCTCAGCAGGGTCCCCTGTAACCGGGCACTCTCTGCTTCCCCTTTCCTGGGAACCGACTCCAACGGTCTCCGAGCTCTCACTTAAAAAAATATATATATGATGTATAACGTGTTACGCGAGTATGAAGATATGTAAAGGAATTGCTGTGATTATTGATTTTGATATTGCTGATATAATGGACATTGTTATACTCCGTTAAACTCCACACCTCACCTCCACCGGATGTTGGCAAGCGTCAGTCACACCGGAATATATTATATTATATATGTGTATATTCAGTAAAACCTCTCTAAACGACCACCTCAACAGATCGACCACTCCCCTATATTGATCGCTTTGTTTGGGTCCCAACAATACCATTCTAACCATATTCTAACTCCCTAAACCGATCACCTCCCTAAATGGACCACTTAAAATCGGTCCCAAGGTCGGTCGATTTAGAGAGGTTTTACTGTATATGTATGCACATGTATATGCATACATATATTGGGGATAATGTTACCTACCCCTTACCTACCGAATGTTCAGTCAGACTGGTACAGGCGTATATGAGCAGTTACAAAAGCAGACGCACCTAGGGGGCGCCACCAGTCGAGTTAGTATAGTCACAGAGCGAGGCAGTGAGACTGAGGAGACAGTTTACAGAACTTCTGGTATTTATACTCGGATAATTCAAAGCCATTCTTATACATTACATATGTATATAGATGTATAGCTGTGTCGAAGTTAAATGGTGGCGACTGTGGGTGAGGTGGCAGTTTGCGGGACTAGCTCTTGCAAGTGGTCGATTTGTGAGACGGCACACCCACAATATCCCAACTCGACCAGGACAGCATTATGGGTTGTGTTTTGAGGGTACATTAGTTGATTTAGCCGGTGACATTTCAATCGCCAGCAATTGGTGTTCCTCATTCCACTGCTCCTTTCCCTATCTTCACACTTACTCTCACAAGTCGGTACCTCTCCTGATATGACCCCGTCCTGATATGACCTTAGATGTTGCTAGGACGTAAAACAACAACAAACAACCAAACCTGATATGACCTTAGATGGTGCCAGGACGTGAATCTCCAACAAACATCAAGCAATCATCAATGTGCTATATTTATAATCAAATTGGAAACGAGCACTGAAGACCTGTGTTGTGTCTGGAGTATATGGTGTACTATGGTGGTGATGTTTTCCCCACATTGGTGGGGTATGGGTGGTGGGTTGTGGGTGTGGGTGGTGGGTGGTGGTGGCTGGCGTCATTGCGTACCGGTGGCTGTCAGCTAACGGGAATTCACCTCAGCGCTGCGAGCATGCGCACAACACCCAGATTATTCCGCGCCCGGGACGCTGGTCCCTCCCCTCCACTCCCCTCCCCCCCCCCCCCTGCCCCCCCCCCCCCCTCTGCCACAGAAGTGTACAGCCTGGTAGCAGAGTGGTTGGTGTTGGGGAGAGCCTTAATATCACTCACACCCCACAACCCTTCACATGTCTGCTGTTATTACCCACACACTCCTCACACACACTAACACACTTACTAACGCTCATACTAACCCTCAATCATCCGCCACAACCCCCACACACACATCCACACATCCACACATCAATACACACCCACACACCGACAACCCTTCACATGTCTGCTGTTATTACCCACACACTCCTCACGCACACTAACACACTTACTATCACACTTACTAACGCTCATACTAACCCTCAATCATCCGCCACAACCCCCACACACACATCCACACATCCTCACATCAATACACACCCACACCCCACAACCCTTCACATGTCTGTTGTTATTACCACACACTCCTCACACACACTAACACACCTACTAACACACTTACTAACGCTCATACTAACCCTCAATCATTCGCCACAACCCCCCCACACACATCCACACACCAATACACACCCACGCACCGACAACCCTTCACATGTCTGCTGTTATTACCCACACACTCCTCACACACACTAACACACTTACCAACACTCAATCATCCGCCACACACCCAAAACCCACAAACACACACATCCATACACATCCACACAGTTACTAACACTCAATGGCCACCAGACCCCCAAAACCTACAGACACACACATCCACACACTTACCAACACTCAATTACCAACACACACCCAAAACCTAAAGACACACACCCAGACCCACACACTTACCAACACTCAATAACCACCAGACACCCAAAACCTATATCCACACACATCCACATACTTACCAACACTCAATTACCAACACACACCCAAAACCTACAGACACACACCCACACCCACACACTTATCAACACTCAATAACCACCACACACCCAAAACCTATATCCACCCACATCCACACACTTACCAACAGTCAATTACCAACACACACCCAAAACCTACAGACACACACCCACACCCACACACTTACCAACACTCAATAACCACCACACACCCAAAACCTACAGACACACACCCACACATCCATACCCACCGAACGACACCCACTACCCCCCCACACACACATACACCCACAAACCCCCACACACACATACACCCACACACCTGTTCACATCCGTACATGCCCAAACCCACACCCACACATATGTATACAACCCCCACGCCACTTGGCATGCAACATTAATAGGATAGGGCAAGGACTGGTTAGCTCAGTGTCAGGATAATGTGACTGAGTGAGATATAGGGTCATAGTGCTGGGGGGCTGATCTCAAAAGTGGGGCAGCCCTATAAAGTGGCCATGAGTGCGCACTGTCACAAGTCGCTACCTGTTCTGATATGACCTTAGATGTTGCCAGGACATAAAAGTCCAACAACCAACTCCCACCTCCCCACCACAGGACAACCCTCCAACCTCTTCACCCCACCACCCCACTATCACCTCACTACTCTCTCACCCAGCAACCACCCAACCACCACATTCTCACCACACTAGAACCACAGCACAATTCTACCCTCCAACCAACTCACCATATCAACTCAGCAACCCAGCCCCATCAACCCACCCTCCAACCACCATCAAACCACCCTCCAACCACCATCAAACCACCCTCCAACCACCATCAAACCACCCTCCAACCACCATCAAACCACCCTCCAACCACCATCAAACCACAATCCAACCAACTCACCATATCACCTCAGCAACCCATCTCCATCAAACCACCTTCCATCCACGTCACCTCAGTATCTCACCATCACCTCTCCAACTTCCCACCTTACTACCCTACCATCCTCCCCCCCTCCTCCCATCCTGCCCCCACCCTCACTACTTTCCACTATCCTACCAGCACCACCAGCACCATCAGAACCACCCATATGCACCCCTCCACACCTCCACCCGTCCCTCCCTACTATGCCCACCAACTCGATACTCTCTGCAGACACTCTGGCCCGTGCCTGATTGATTGATTGGTGGTTGCTTTACGCCGTGTCGGCAGCATAGGCCATATTCACGGCGAGAAATGTTTGTTTTGTGTTCAAACCATCGCTTTTACATGTAAAATCAGACAATCAATTATGTGCCAATAGACACTCATTAAATTAAAAAGCTCACAATCATATATTTGTGGTCAAGGGAAACAAATTCCCATAGAAAAAGAAAAGTTTTATTAATAATTGATAGAATCTATTTAGTAAACTATATGAGGTGGTACAGTCCAGCTGCCCTCAAAAAGGCTAACATGTTTTCCTGTTTTACCTTAGTAAAAAGGTCATGCATACTGTCTGCAGTGTAGAACAGTTGGCGCAAGGCCAAAAAATCAATGCAACTTAGTCAAATGTGTTTGAGTGTCAGCGGGGACTCACACCCAATACATTCAGGGGGAGGTTCCCCCTTGAGCAGTAAAGCATGTGTATGCGTTGTGATAGGCAGTATAAATCTTCAGCAAAAAAGCCACGAGTGGCCATCACACAAGGTCGTGTACACCCTAGAACCCTAGATCCCTAGTTCCCAAAGCTCAAGTTCTACAGAAAAAGAAAACAAAAACTCCCAGGAAACTGTTGCCAGGTCTGGCTCTGAGCTGAGGGTGAGTGTGTGACGTCCGATTAGAATCTGTTAATATCTGAATAAGCCTAGACTGAGGATTAGGGTTCACTGGTAGACGGTCTGAACAGCGGAAATAAACTGGTTGTGCACATTGTGTGCGTTGTGTGCATTGTGTGCGTTATGTGCGGTGTGTGTGTTGTGTGCGTTGTGTGCGTTGTGTGCGTTGTGTGCGTTGTGTGCGTTGTGTGCGTTGTGCGCGTTGTGTGTGTTGTGCGCGTTGTGTGCGTTGTGTGCATTGTGTGCGTTGTGCGCATTGTGCACGTCGTGTGCATCATGTGTGGTGTGTGCGTTGTGCGCATTGTGTGCGTTGTGTGCGTTGTGTGCATTGTGTGCATTGTGTGCGTTGTGCGCGTTGTGCACGTCGTGTGCATCATGTGTGTTGTGTGCGTTGTGCGCATTGTGTGCATTGTGTGCGTTGTGTGCGTTGTGTGCATTGTGTGCATTGTGTGCATTGTGCGCGTTGCGCGCGTCGTGTGCATTGTGTGCATTGTGCGCGTCATGTGCGTTGTGTGCGTTGTGTGCGTTGTGTTCGTTGTGTGCATTGTGCACGTTGTACGCGTCATGTGCGTTGTGTGCGTCATGTGCGTTGTGTGCGTCGTGTGCATTGTATGCGTTGTGTGAGTTGTGCGCATTGTGCGTGTCGTGTGCGTTGGGCGCGTTGTGTGCATTGTGTGCATCGTGTGCGTCATGCGTCATGCACGTCGTGCGCGTTGTGTCGGTTGTGTGCGTTGTGTGCGTCGTATGCGTTGTGTGCGTTGTGTGCGTTGTGTGTGTTGTGTGCGTTGTGTGCATTGAGTGCATTGTGTGTGTTGTGTGCGTGCTGCGCGTGTGCATTGTGCGGCGTTGTGTGGCGTTGTGTGCGTTGGTCGTTGCGTTGTGTGCATTGTGTGCGTTGTGTGCGTTGTGTGCGTTGTGTGCGTTGTGTGCGTTGTGTGCGTTGTGTGCGTTGTGTGCAGTGTGTGCGTTGTGTGTGTTGTGTGCATCGCACGCGTCATGCGCGTTGTGTGCCTTGTGCACGTTGTGCGCTTTGTGTGCATCGTGTGCGTTGTGCGCATTGTGTGCGTTGTTTGCATTGTGTGCATTGTGTGCATTGTGTGCATTGTGTGCATTGTGTGCGTTGTGTGGGTTGTGCGCGTTGTGCATGTCATGTGCGTTGTGCGCGTTGTGCGCATTGTGCGTGTCGTGTGTGTAGTGCGCGTTGTGTGCGTTGACGTTGTGTGCGTTCACAGTGGATTTCTTATCTTTAGTGCAACGTGGGCTTTCTTCGACAAATCGCACCCCGCCCTGCACCCCCAACCTGCACCCCCACCCTGCAACCCCGACCTGCACCCCAGCGACCACCCCACCCGTCAGCCTTCCATGCCCCCACACCGCCCCCACCTCCCAGCACCCGCACCAGCACGCGCCATCACCGCCATCACCATCCCAGGAGGTTGACTTAAGAAATGCCACCGCCCTGTTCTACACTGCCTCATCCATTCCCGGCCCCGCCCCGCCCGGCCACGCCCCTCCCGGCCCCGCCCTTGCCCCGGCCCCGCCCCGCCCCGCCCCCCCGCCCCCGCCCCGCCCCGCCCCGCCCCGCCCCGCCCCGCCCCGCCCCGCCCGCCCCGCCCCGCCCCGCCCCGCCCCGCCCCCCCCGCCCCGCCCCGCCCCGCCCGCCCCGCCCCCCCCGCCCCCGCCCCGCGCCGCCCCGCCCCGCCCCGTCCCACCCAGTGGGCTGGACAAGAGGGGGGGGCAGTATTCAAATTGCAATCCTACCAGCAATTCACTCGGGGTGGGATATGGGGCGTCCCGGCGTCCCGGCGTCCTTTGCTGTTTTCGCTGACGGAGGCGGGTTGGAGTCTTCAAAGGAAGGCTTTTTTAAAAATTACCCTGTCAAAGATGGCGGAGGTTTTTTTTATTGTTTTTTTCTCTGAGTGCTAGGATCTTATTTCTCCTTCGCGAGACGTGCAACATCTGACTACTAGTGAAAATGGCTATAATTGTATGTCTCACCGTGCCATTTGTACATTTCACAGTATCATTTGTACATTTCACTGTGCCATTTGTAAGTTTTACTCTGCCATTTGTACATTTCACCATGCCATTTGTACGCGTCACCGTGCCATTTGTGCGTTTCACGGTGCCGTTTGCACGTTTCACCAAGCCAGTTGTATGTTTCACCTTGCCATTTGTATGTTTCACTGTGCTATTTGTATGTTTCACCATGCAATTTGTACATTTCACCGAACCATTTGTGCGTTTCACCATGCCATTTGTAAAATTCACCATGCCATTTGTATGTTTCACTGTGCCGTTTGTACTTTGCACCGTGCTATTTATATGTTTCACAGTGTTATTTGTAATGCTTTTATGCTTCACAGTGTCATTTTAACCTTTCACCATACCATTTGTGAATTTCACTGTGTCATTTGTAAGTTTCACTCTCATTTATATGCTTCATCTTGTGCAATGTCATGTGTAAATATCATCGTCTCATTTACAGGATGTGCCTTATTAATTCTAAGTATCACCATTCCATTTCTTCATTTTGCCTTATCCTTTCTAAGTTTCACCATGTTATTTGCATATGTGTCCATTTTTGTTGTATTGAGGCTGTATTTATACTGTCCATAGCATATAAGCCTGGGTTGGTGTTATCTTATCACACTTTAGCTGCTCATAAGGTATTTGATTGCCTGCATTTTTTTTTTTTTCTTTTTTTTTATTGAGGCTGTATTTATACTGTCCATAGCATATAAGCCCGGGTACCCAGGCTTGTTTTCAATGCTGGCCAGTTGTAGTGTTGGTGTTATCTTACCATTTCAGTAGCAGATAGATAGTTGGCTGGTATGGTTAGTAGCCTATGTTAGTTTTTTTTGATTTTCTTGGCATATATGTATTATTTTACTTTGTTCTACTCTTATTACTAGACTAGCCTACTTCTATTTACATATCATAGGCTTGTATGTAGCTGTGTGGTGTGCTATCTGGTTACTTTTGGCATGGTTACCTTCCATTGTGTGTCCCGCTGGTGGGCCGTGACATATCATATGCCCCTTTGCAGTGCAGCTTAGTGGGGGTTTCCTAGCCTTATTTTGCATAGATATTTTTGTATGTTTTTAGGTCAGGAATTTGTCATTCCTTTACTGTTTGGGCATTCCACGCCTTGGCAGCCATTACCAGAGTGCTTCTCTCATGAGCTTTTATTTGGCTTCTGGTCTGCTTTAGTAGTGGCACATTATTTGCTCTAGTAGCCCTTTGTGGTTTTGTTAGGAGTTTATTGACTTGACTATAGCTGTATGCTAATGTTTTCAGATGAATTATTCTCCTATTTTCCAGCAATTTTACTTCGGTTCTTTTGTGTATGTAATAGGTGGGGTGCAGCATGTCTACTCTGAAGCAGATTTTCAGGGCTCTGTTCTGTAGTGTTTGCAGTGTTTTTAGAAGTTCTTTTTTCGCACCCATGTCGTTTACATCTCCATAGTCAAAATAGGGGAGCACCATGCCCTTGAAGATTTTTATTGACATTTCTTATGTCATGTAGTCTCTTAGCTTTGCAAATAGCCACAGTTTGTGGTTTACCTTTTGGACAATTTTGTTTAGACATAGGTTGTAGTTTAATTGGCTGTCCAACTCAAGGCCTAGGTATTTGTAATGGTCTACATTTTCTAGTGTTTGGTTTCCTAGTTTACAGTGTAATTTTCTTTCTGGCATTTGTTTATGTGAGAAGAGTACCGTTTTTGATTTGCTTGTGTTGATGGTTATTTTGTTGGACTCACACCACTCGTCCAATTTTAGTATGATCTTGTTTAGTTTAGTTATTACCTCCTCTTCTGTGGTGCCATTTGCATATATGACTGTGTTGTAGGTTCCACCTGATCATTTATATGCTTCATCATGTCTCATGTACATTCAGTGATTCACTGTCATTTGTAGATTTCACCATGTCACTTGTAATTTTCACTGTGTTATTGGTAGGTTTTACTTAGTCATTTGTATGTTTCACCTTGTCATCACTTTTTAGTTGCAATGTGTCAATTCTAACTTGTTCCATGTCATTTGTAAGTTCCATAGATTAGTTATATATTGTATGGGTCATTCTTAATTTCCACAGGGATATTTGTAAGTTTCACAATGTCATTTTGAAGTCTCACCTTGTCATTTGTAAGTTTCACTGAAGGGAACGGAAGTGGTATGGGCTCCACTTTTCTTGTTCTCCACATGCATCTAGTCTACGCACTGTCTGAACGCTACTGCTGAAGAGCAACCGTTTTGTTTGATCTCAACAGTTTTGTTTGATCTCCACCACTGGAGGGATTCATCCTGTCCCACTTCTGACTCCCATCCATCGGTGTCCCATTTAGCGTTTGCTCTGGCTAACCGCATCCTGTTAGGTACAGGTAACCTGGGGTCCTCATCGCAAACATCTTCCCTACCTACCCTCCAGTGCCAAAATGATCATAAGCCGAGTCAGGTCCCTTATTATTTCTTGACTGGACGTGGTGGCTGAATCAGTAGAGAACAATCTTCCCATGCGAAAGGGCAGGAGTTTGAATCCCAGCCGAATCAAACCAGTGACTTATAAAATAGATACTTGTTGCTTCCTAGCCTGACGTTCGGCATTATTAGGATAGGGCAAGAAGGACTGGTTGGCTCGGTGTCACGTTAATGTGCATGTGTGGAATATCAGGTTGGTTTCATTGGTTGTTGGAGTGTTACGTCTTGGCAACATCTAAGGTCATACCAGGACGGGGATGTATCAGGTCATGGTGCCAGCGACCTGCTCGCATAGTGGGGCAGCACCATTAAGTTGGCATAAGTGTGCACTCTCACAAGTCAGTTCCCGTCCTGATATGCCCTTAGATTGTTTGTTTGTTCTTTTATGTCCTAGCAACATCTAAGGTCATGTCAGGATGGGTACTGACTTGTGACAGTGCGTAATCATGGCAACTTTATAGTGCTGCCCCACTAGAAAACCAGGTCGCCAGCACCATGGCCTGATATCCCACTCGGTCACATTATCCTAACACTGAGCCAACCAGTCCTTTCCCTATCCTAATAATGTCGAGCGCCAGGCTAGGAAGCGACAAGTATCAATTTTTAAGTGATTGGTTTGACTCAACCAGGATTCGAACCCACCAACTCATGGGTTCAGATCTCCCGATCTCCCAAAAAGGAGACGGACGCTCCACTCATTCGGCCACCCCGTCTGTTATATGATCTTAGATGTTGCTAGGATGTCATAATGCTGTCGGTCGTGATGCGACAAAGTCTGCTTTCATTACTTGACTGCCGCTCTCCATTTAGCTCTCCACTGTGAGAGTTGTGTACATGAGTCGGTCTTAATGACTCTCAGCTTCAGGTTTCTCTTGATGGTATCCTTGAACCGGAGACGATGGCGCCCTCTCTTTCTGTAACCAGAAGACAGTTGAGAATAGAGGATCTGCTTTGGTAGCCTGTCTCATGACATCCTCATGAGGTGTCCAGTCCACCGGAGATTCCATAGAGGGCAGCCCCGTCCATTCGAGTATTTCCTTATTTGTCACTTTGTCCTTCCAGGTTAGCCTCATGATTGAACGCAGATTTCGCATCATGGAGCTTTTTCACCTTGGATGCTAGGATGTAAAACAACAACAAACAACAATCTTATTTCTGGAATTTGCAATGGCTCAGAAACGTTGTGCTCAGTATCTATGCAGCGTTCTTAGTTCATGGATTTGTAGTCTTTGCAGTTAGGCTCCTTGTTTTGTATCAATCACCCTGAAATGTATCATGTGAATGCTTTTGGCTTTGTAGATCTCAGATCACAAACGCTGTCCATTTTGATCATATCCTTTTGAATGTTGCCGCGTTCATAGCCAACAACTGATTAAATCTCCAAACTTGCTTTTATAACCTGCCACATATAGAATTGAGGGAAGTCCCTGGGCTTTTGTAGGAGTGAATGTATCCTAGTAATTATAAAAAAAGAAAAAAAGAAATAAAAGGTGTATGTGTCTAAATATATATTCTTTTGAATAATCTTGTAGCAGTGCCAATGCACTCGTCTCCAGGCAAGCATAATCAGTTATTTACATCTTTGCACATTAGGCCAACACAACAAAGAAATTGGTGATCGTCCCCGCCCGTGCCTGAAAAATAGCCAGCCCCTGATTTTTAAATTCTTTTTTTCTTAAGCTGTTAAAAATGTGTCAGGCTACCAGCAATTCAACTTTTGTAAGCACGTAATCTGTGTAGCATAGTTACATATTAATCTATCTCATAAAGATATTATACGTTACTACGTACTGCAGTAAACACTGTAACACGATGTGAGAATACATTGTTTGACTGAAAACATTGCGATGTGTACATGAGTGACATGTAATCCTTTTATCAGTCCAGGGTGGTCCAATATTTAAAACGAAAATACTGGAAAATCCTTTAAAAAAACGAAAAATGCAGACATGACCCTGATTTATGTGATCAAAATGACAAGCACTAAGTTAAACAAAATTATTTGGCCTTAATTCACCACATTGGATTGATCTACCTGATTGGAAATCCTAAGCCAACAACTAAAACCTTTAATGTTTAATGTAAAATGATGTAATGTACCTTATGGGGCTGTCACACTACGACGTTTCTCCCGGCGACCCGTCAGCGTTGAAAATAAAATCTTGCGCGTCGAGAAACGTAAAACTTTTCGACGGTTTGGGGGAAAAGATCGGCATCAGCGCGGCGCGTTATGCGCGCGCGGCCAACGTGTGTCGACGCGCTGGGGAAAAAGAAAAAAAAGTTTGGCGCGACGTCTTCATTTAACCTTAAATGTTGCTAGGGCGTAAAACAAAAACGGCCCAGTTTGCCGCAACGTGTGAGCAACGACCCTCCCGCGCGCGCGCCGTCTTCCTAGCGTTCCCATAACGTTATTCCGGCGCGTCCAATGCAGTGCGACGCGCGCCTAACGTCCTTACCCATATATTTGCGCGCGCTGGCGGTCGTTGGGTTGTTTTTGACATGTTGAAAACAATCAGCGACCAATAACGCGCGCCGACTTTCTCCGCCGACCGTCAACGTCAAACATAGTGTACCGACGTGTACCGACGGGCGCATAACGCGCTCCCAGCGTTTCTCGATATTTCACCCATTTTCGCCCAAATACACCACACGTTGACTGGTCGCCGGCGAGAAGCGTCGTAGTGTGACAGCCCCATTATACTCATTACTTACAGCCTAATGTACACTTCAATTTCACAATCTACTTCACGTTTCAAGACACTATATAATCCATGTTTAAAAATAAATAAAATTGTATAAATACTAAGATACCTGTAACACTTACGGCCGGAAGACCAGTGCTATGGCGCTGACAAAAGATTCCTATGAATAAAATTCATTTAGACCAAAAAATGAAAATGGTTAGCATCTTGCCATGCACCTACCCCTCTAGGGGGACGCTCATCGTGAACTGCCTTTGTTTCTTGATTTTTTTTTTCTTGAAGATTTATACTGCCTTTCATGGATAAGTCTGAATAGACTTGTTTTCACCATTAGACAGTTTATCACTAGAAAGCCTGAGTCTACACTTTTACCGACCCAAGGGATTTTTAACCTCCCACACCACATAGACATGGTATGAGAGCAACTGGCCTTTGATTTCGCTGTAAGTTATACACAGCGGTGGAAATCCAAATTGGCAGAGGTGGGGGCATGGGGAAAGTCAGACACTCTAACCACTCCACCACAGAGAACACCACAATGTTTCCGGTTACATTGCTTTGCGACCCAGACGGGACGGCCGATATCCCAATGGGGCAGCACTATAAAGTCGCCATGAGTGCGCACTGTCACAAGTCGGTACCCGACCTGATATGACCTTAGATGTTGCAAGAGAATGTTCATTAGACCAGACGGGATGGCCGAATGAGTTAGAGCGTCCGTCTCCCATGTGGGCAGACCGTGGGATCGTGGGTTTGAACCCTGGTCGAGTCAAACTAATGACTTAAAGATTGACACTTGTTGCTTTTTATCCTGGCGCTCGGCATTATTAGGATAGGGGAAGGACTGGTTGGCTGAGTGTCATGATAATGTGACTGAGTGGAATATAAGGTCTTGGTGCTGGTGGCCTGGTGTCCCAGTGGGGAAGCACTATATCGTCGCCACGATTGCGCCCTGTCACAAGTCGGTACCCGTCCTGATAGGACCTTACATGTTGCTAGGACGTTAAACAACAATAAACTAACAAACAAACCATTGCTTTGAGTCATCAGCAGTGCCTGGACCAGAATGGACATCAGTTTGAAAACAGGCATTGACAAAACAAAGAAATAATGTCTGTCAATTTGTGTTCTCTATCTTGTTCTTTACCTGCAAGTCATGTACCAATGTTTTGCTTATTTCCCTGTAATTGTCTATCTATATTGTTGTAGATTTGTTTACTGTGTAGAGGCAATTGTGATTAGGGCTGGAAGACCAGTGAATTATCACTGACAACATGTTATTCAGAGGAATAAAAACACTTGAACAAAAATAAGAAGCATAAACATTTCTCTTATTTTTTTACTGATTAACCTTAGCCAAAACGCCAAGGAGTGTGGAGATATATCACTATATGACAAACATTGGTGAGTTCGAATCCCGTACTTATATGTTTGTTTGTTTGTTGTTGTTTTACGTCCTAGCAACATCTAAGGTCATATCAGGACCGGTACCGACTTGTGACAGTGCGCACTCATGGCGACTTTATAGTGCTGTCCCACTGGGAAAGCAGGCCACCGGCACCATGACCTGGTATCCCACTCAGTCACATTATCCTGACACTGAGCACACCAGTCCTTGCCCTATCCTAATAATGCCGAGCGCCTGGCTAGGAAGCGACAAGTATCAATTTTAAAGTCATTGGTTTGACTCGACCGGGACTCGAACCAACGACCCCACGATCTACCAGCACGGGAGACAGACGCCCCAACCCACTCGGCCACCCCGTCTGGTCGTACTTATATGACCTTAAGTGCTAATAATGCATAAAACCCAAACAAGAAAGTGTTTGGCATGGCCGATAATACCGTCACAAGGAGCAGAGTTGAAACCGGACTTCCGCCATTTTCCCGCGGTTCCCTGACAATGTTAATCCTAAGGAGCGAAATCCGCGTTTTTGCGGAAATTTGCCGTCGGGTTAATAATCACGACTCTAATTGGGCGTTTGTTGCCAGAGACAACTTTCATCATCTTTAAGCCCCTGTCATACCTCGCCGGATTGAGGAAACGGAAAGAAACCGAACAAAGTCCGTTGATATCCGGCAAAGACCGGTTTGTGTCTGTTGCATATCCATTGCATATCCGTTGATATCCATTGATATCTGGCCCGATCCGTTACAAGTTTGGAACATGCACAAAACTTGGAACGGATGCTGCCGGATTGACGTCTATGGTTTTTGTCTGGTTTGAGTCCATTTAGTCCGCTTACTGTCCATTGGCTATTCGTTCATGTCCGTTTCATGTCCTTTCGATGTATGTTCGTCCAGCGGCCTTTGACCCGATATCGGAACATTTTGACACATTTTAATACATTTTGATACTTATCACACCCAAACACCACTGGACTAGACAATTCTGTCCGTTGCTCAATCCGGCGAGGTATGACAGGGGCTTAATATTTACATTTTTGGGGACACCCTGTATGTGTTCGCTCTGCACTAAGTCCGGCAGGCTCGCTCTCATTGATCGTGGACATAGTGCTGCCTCTCCGAACCACCACCTCCCTCTGCCTTCATAATTATACCGGGCGCCATGGTCGAATCGGTAGAGCGCAGGCTTCCAGTGCGGGATATCGGGAGTTTAAAATTTTTTTTTTTTTTAGGCTGTATTTATTCTGTCCATAGCATGTAAGCCCAGGTACCCAGGCTTGTTTTCAATGCTGGCCAGCAATAGTTTTGGTGTTGTCTTATCAAAACAGTAGCCGCTGATAAGTTATTTGATTGTCTGCATTTCAGTAGCAGATAGATAGTCTGTTGGTACGTTTAGTAGCCTATGTTAGTTTTGTTGGGCCCTCTTGGCATTGTATTTTTGTTTTAATCTTATTACTATGTTAGTTGTTTTCTTAAGACTCTATGTTAGTGTTTTGGGGTTTTCTTGGGAAGAGTTTTCCGCATTTTTCTACTTAATTCTATACTAACCTATTTTATTTACAGTTCAATTCCCGGTCGAGTCAAACGGACCACAGTTGACCCCCGCCACCCCAACAATACAACACACACACACTCATAGACACCCACACACCCACACCCACACCTACACCCAACAACACAACACACACTCACGCTCATACACACCCACACATCCACACACCCACACCCACACTCACATCACCACACAATCGACCAACCTTCCAAGCCCAACACCACTCACCCACATTACCACACCCAAACCCATCCCCACACCATCCCCACTCCCACAACACCCCCACCCCCACAACACCACCACTCCCACAGCACCCCCCACATCACCCACAACACCCACACCCCCACAACACCCCCACCTCCACAACACCCCCACCCCCGCAACAGCACATCCTCCACAACACCCCCACCCCAAAACACCCTCCCACAACAACCCCACAACACCCCAACAACAACACCACCCCGACAACACCACCACCCCGACATCACCACCACCCCAACAACACCACCACCCCAACAACACCACCACCCCAACAACACCACCACCCCAACAAAACCACTACCCCAACAAAACCACCACCCAACAACACCACCACCCACACCACCACCCCGTACATGCCCCCACATAGCCCCCACACACACATTACCTACACCAACAACAAACACTCTGTCCCTCTCTCATACAGCCATTCTCAAACCCCGCCGTTTGACCATCCTATATATAAATCCACATATATATCCACATATATACATCCACATATATATATATCCACATATATATATATATATATATATATATATATATTGATTCTGCCCTGCCTTGGTTAGAAGGTGTGGCGCCCCGTGCTAACAGCAATAAGAACCAGCTCAGACCAACTGGCTGGTGACTGCTGCTCATCAGACGCTAGCTACCAGCGCTTATTCACTTATTGCAAGGCCCATATTTGAACCAGCTGAAAGAAAGGCGCTGCAACTAAACTTGTGTTCTATGTAACAGTATCCAGCCTGCTACTTGCAGACTGCTGACATCCTGCTCACACCTGGTGACAGCCTGGTGACAGCCTGCTGTCAGCTGTTGACAGCCTGCTGTCACCTGCTGACAGCCTGCTACTTGCAGACTGGTGACAGGCTGCTGTCACCTGGTGACCGTCTGCTGACGGCCTGTTGACATCCTGCTGTCACCTGCTGAGAGCCTCCTGACAGCCTGCTGTCACCTGCTGACAGCCTGCTGACAGCCTGCTGTCACCTGCTGACAGCCTCCTGATAGCCTGATATCACCTGCTGAGAGTCTGCTACTTGCATACTGCTGACAGCCTGCTGACAGTCTCCTGTCACCTGTTGACAGCCTGCTGTCACCTGCTGACAGCCTGCTGACAGTCTGCTACTTGCAGACCGCTGACAACCTGCTGACAGCCTGCTGATAGCCTGCATGATACCGTCCCTGGGGAGATGCTGTGTTCCCTCGGGACGTGCTGTATTCCCTGAGGATGAGCTATATTCCGTGGGGACGTGCTCTATTCCGTGGGGATGTGCTATATTCCGTGGGGATGTGCTATATTCCGTGGGGACATGCTATATTCCGTGGGGATGTGCTCTATTCCGTGGGGATGTGCTATATTCCGTGGGGATGTGCTATATTCCGTGGGGACGTGCTCTATTCCGTGGGGATGTGCTATATTCCGTGGGGACGTGCTCTATTCCGTGGGGACGTGCTATATTCCGTGGGGATGTGCTATATTCCGTGGGGACGTGCTCTATTCCGTGGGGACGTGCTCTATTCCGTGGGGACGTGCTCTTTTCCATGGGGACTTGTTATATTCCGTGGGGATGTGCTATATTCCGTGGGGACGTGCTCTATTCCGTGGGGACGTGCTCTATTCCGTGGGGACGTGCTCTATTCCGTGGGGATGTGCTATATTCCGTGGGGACGTGCTCTATTCCGTGCGGATGTGCTATATTCCGTGGGGACGTGCTCTATTCCGTGGGGACGTGCTCTATTCCGTGGGGACGTGCTATATTCCGTGGGGATGTGCTATATTCCGTGGGGACGTGCTCTATTCCGTGGGGACGTGCTCTATTCCGTGGGGACGTGCTCTATTCTGTGGGGACGTGCTATATTCCGTGGGGATGTGCTATATTCCGTGGGGACGTGCTCTATTCCGTGGGGACGTGCTCTATTCTGTGGGGACGTGCTCTATTCCATGGGGATGTGCTATATTCCGTGGGGACGTGCTCTATTCCGTGGGGATGTGCTATATTCCGTGGGGACGTGCTCTATTCCGTGGGGACGTGCTCTATTCCGTGGGGACGTGCTATATTCCGTGGGGATGTGCTATATTCCATGGGGACATGCTATATTCCCTGGGGACATGCTATATTCTCTGAGGAGGTGCTATATTCCCTGGGGATGTGCTATATTCTCTGAGGACGTGCTATATTCCCTGGGGATGTGCTATCTTCCCACTTTGACGTACCTGATGCTGGATGCAAATAGAATTATGGGCGTGCCTGGTAAGGCAGACCAGCATCCATTCACTCACACACCTCCACCTCCACCCCCCACCTCCACCTCCACATCCACCTCCACCTCCACCTCCACCCCCACCTCCAGCTCCACCTCCACACCCACCCCTACCTCCACATCCACCTCCACCACCACCTTCACCACCACCTCCACCACCACCTTCACCTCCACCTCCACCTCCACCTCCACACCCACCCCCATCTCCACCTCCACCACCACCTCCACCTCTACCTCTACCTCCACCTCCACCCCTACCTCCACCTCCACCTACATAACCTTCGTTTCCTCCTACACCGTCTCCCAAACATGTACGTCCCTACGGCTCCCTCACACACAATCTCCCTTCCCCCACAAGCACCTCCCACCTCCACATACCCTATCCCCCACAAGCACCTCCGACCTCCACACACCCTCCCCCACAATCACCTCCCACCTCCACACACCCTCCCCCACAACCCCTTCCTGCCTCCACAAGCCCTTTCCCCTCACCCACAACCATCTGCTACCTCCACATATACTCCCCTACCCCACAACCACCCCACATCCACCCCATACATCCACATACCCAGTGCCTTCCGCGCGCAACCACCCCCTCCTACCTCCACAAGCCCATTACCCTCCCTCCACGTTCCCACTCCCTCCCCCCCCGCAACCACCTCCTCCTAGCTCCACATATCCCCCTCACCCACAACCACCTCCTCCCCCACAAGCCCTTCCCTCCCCCCACATCTACCTCACACACTACCCCCCCTCACCCAGAACCACCTCCTACCTCCACAAGTCCTTTATTACCCTCCCCCCACATCTACCTCCACATACCCTGTTCCCCTCACCCACAACCACCTCCTACCTCCACAAGCATTACCGCTCCCTCCACGTACCCACTCCCCCCCCCCTCCAAGCTCCACACAACATCTACCCTCCCCCCACATCCACCTCCACATACCATTATCCCCCCTCACCCACAACCACCTCCTACCTCCACAAGCCTCTTACCCTCCCCCCACATCTACCTCCACATACCCTGTTCCCCTCACCCACAAACACCTTCCTACCTCCACAAGCCATTTACCTTCCCCCACATCTACCTCCACATACCCTATCCCCCTCACCCACCAACCACCTCCTACCCCACAAACCCACACCTCCCCCCACAACCCTCCAACCTCCACATACCCCCACCCACACACCTCTCCGACACAGATACATCACCCATCCTACCCCCCGACACACATGCACACTGCACTCGCCCTACGGCTTCATGCATTATGAATGGGCGCATGCAGCCAGTGTCAATATACATAAATTTTGCAGAAAACTTGGCAACGGTTTCGTGAATTTATTATATGTAATACGAGTGGTGAAAGTTTTACACATGTTGTATGCCAGCAACCGTGTTAGATGTTGACAACAAAGTATAAAAAAACTATTTTTTTTATTGATAATCAACGAGATTCGAACTCAGGTCGGCGTACATTTTATTATGATGGGTACACTTTAAAAAAAAAAAGTTATTTGCAGCATTGTTTGGTCTTGTTTACATACAGTATAAAAGAAAGTAAAGCTTGTTTTATTTAACGACACCTCTAGAGCACATTGACTTTTATAGTTGGCTATTGGTCATCAAACATATGGTCATTCTCACATATTTCTTTGGAGGAAACCCACTGCCGCCACATAGGCTACTCTTTTCGATAAACAGCAAGGGGTCTTTTATATGCACTTGCCCACAGACAGGACGGCACATACCACAGCCTTTGATGAACCAGTTGTGGACCACTGGTTGGAACGGAAAATAGCCAAACTGTAAATGGGTCCACTGAGCAGGATCGATAGGATGACCGACACCTTTACAGGTGGACACTATACCGCCTGAGCTATGTCTCACTCTTGTTTACATACAGGGTTTCTCGAGATTATATCAAGTATACCCACCTGTACCTTCACACAGTTTGATGTTTGTAACAATTTGGATATCTGGGTCGGTCTTGGAAACTGGGTACCACATATTTGGTTTCAATGTGACGATGGTTGTGCAGTGGTTAGAGTGGCGTTCTCTGTGGTGCAGTGGTTAGAGGGTCTGACTTTTTTCTAGGTCAGACTCCTAATCTGAGGGTCGGTGGTTCGATTCCCCGTGCCCCCAGCTCTGCCAATTTGGATTTCCACCGCTGTGTATAACTTACAGCATCATCAAAGGCCGGTTGCTCTCATACCATGTCTATGTGGTGTGGGAGGTTAAAAATCCTTTGGGTCGGTAAAAGTGTAGGCTCGGGCTTTCTATCGACCAGCAGTGGAATGAGGAAGACCAGTCGTCTATGACTGAAATTTCCCCTGCTTAAACAACTAATGGACCAACAAAAAAATGGTGATTCTTTCTTTTGATAGCAAGTCATATAATTATTGTTGCCTTTGCGTGTTACGTATGTTAGCAATACTACATGTATGTAATCTATCCGACGAAATGTATCAAAAGTATGCTTGTATGATTTTGTGCTAAAGTGAGAATGTGAAAATTTGCATTTCGAGCCAATGCATATTTGGTTTCAATGTGACGATGGTTGTGCAGTGGTTAGAGTGGCGTTCTCTGTGGTGCAGTGGTTAGAGGGTCTGAGCGTTTTAAAAGCTTTTTTTCTTGTAAGACGTAATCTCATTTGCTTAACTGTAATCAATAACATTCTTGAAAATGATTTTGAAAATTTTATGTTTTTATCGGACTTTGCAACTTTATCTGTAAAGAAGTCTTCACACCTCTTATTGGTCTTCACACCCAGGGGGGTGAAGCGAAGGCTCACCTCCCCTAATCTTCACACCCAGGGGAAGTGAAGGCTCCCCTCCCCACTTAATCTTCACACCCAGGGGGGTGAAGCGAAGTCTCCCCTCCCCTAATCTTCACACCCACAGGGGGTGTAGCGAAGCCTCCCCTCCCCCTTAAACTTGACACCCAGTGGGGTGAACCGAAGCCTCCCCTCCCCCCTTAATCTTCACACCCAGGGGGGTGTAGCGAAGCCTCCCCTCCCCCCTCAATCTTCACACCCAGGGGGCTGTAGCGAAGCCTCCCCTCCCCCTCAATCTTCACACCCAGGGGGGTGAAGCGAAGGCTCCCCTTCGCGCCCCTGGGTGTGAACAGTAAGGGGGAAGTGAAGGATCCCCCACCCTTACTGTTCACACCCAGTGGGGTGAAGCGAACGCCCCCCTCCCTTTACTCCGGGTGGACACACCCTGTGGAGTGTAGCATCGTGGGAATTGGGATGACTGAATGAGGAATAGGTGAGGGAGGGAGGGAAGAGCGAGGGGGAAGGAGGGGTGTGGAGGGAGGAGGGTGGAGGGAGGAGGGAGGAGGATGGAGGTAGGATGGAGGGAGGAGGGTGGGGGGAGGGGTGAGAAGGGAGGCTAGTAGGAGCATGAAGGGAGGTCGGATGAGGGTGAAGGGAGGTGGGAGGTGGGAGGCTGAAGGGGGAGGATGGAGGGAGGGGAGGTGGAAGGATGGAGGGGGAGGGGAAGCGGGGGAAGGGGGGAGGGAGAGGCAACAGCATCGTCCAATTGACATGCACGCTCACGTAGCCAGACCAGCGATTAGTTGGGCGCATTCACTGTGCTGACAATTGCCCGCCAGGGTTTATGAACTAGGTGTCATCTGTACCTTGTCCGGCTATATTTCACCGTTTTTGTCTAGTAGGTCATGATAATCCAACAAATAGTGAAATATATGTATGTGTGACGTATAACGCATACATAAGGGAATTATTATTATTACTGATATACTCCATAAGACCAATCACTGTACCTGTGGGCCACCTGTGGCCTGCCTCCTTGCCTCCTTACCTCCACCGCATGTTGGCATGTGTCCATCGCATCAGGGGATTATATATTTATGTGTGATGTATAAGATTTATACGAGTATTCTTTCTGGAAGTTCTGTCTCTCGCCACCTCAGTTTCATATTGCCTCATTCCCCGTTCTCCGTCCGGTTCTTCCCGACTCGCCGTTTGGCGCCACCAGCGCTTACCCGCCTCACTAAGCACTCGACACTGCCGGTGTCAGTCACTGCCGGTGTCAGTCACTGCCAGTGTCAGTCACTGCCGGTGTCAGTCTCAGCGAAAAATGATGTAGACCATATTATATATATTCTTGTATATCAAATAGTTATATATGCATGTATATATATATATTATATATATATATTATATATGTCATATATGTTAAATATGTTATATATATATTCTATATTCTATATATATTCTATAAAGTTGGGCTACGGCAAAGGAGAGAGACACAAGGAGGTGATGGGTAGGACACTTTATTTGCGTCGTGGCAAGCATAATACAGGCTACTGGTAACATTTTTTGAAAGCAGGAGACAGACTGACTGCCCGGGAAGCGCAGTGCCAACAGCACCCGGTGGGGGCGCTGGCGTAGGCAAGGACCGGGGCAAATACGGGCAAGTCAGCGATTGGACAATAATACCTGGAGAATAACAGAGGGAATAATCGTAATAATAATATCGATAATCATGCGAGAGCTCCGCCCCTTTTATATACGCATAATAGATTATACTCTCTATATATTCTATATATTCTATATATTCTATATATTCTATATATTCTATATATTCTATATATTCTATATCTTATATATCTTATATATGTCGTGTATATGTCGTGTATATATCGTGTATATGTCGTGTATATGTTGTGTATATGTCGTGTATACATGTCGTGTATATATTGTGTATGCAGTGTGTATCTAGTATGTGTAGTGCGTGTGTAGTGTGTATATAGTGTGTATGTAGTGTGTATGTAGTATGTATGTAGTGTGTGTAATGTGTGTAGTGCGTGTGTAGTTTATGTGTAGTGTGTATGTAGTGTGTATGTAGTGTGTATGTAGTGTGTGTAGTGTGTATGTAGTGTGTATGTAGTATGTATGTAGTGTGTAGTGTGTGTAGTATGTGTGTAGTCTATGTGTAGTGTGTATGTGGTGTGTGTAGTGTATGAGTAGTGTGTGTAGTGTGTGTACTATGTAGTGCTATGTAGTGTGTGGAGTGCGTAGTGTGTGTAGTGTGTGGGTAGAGTGTATGTAGTGGGTGTGTAGTGTGTGAATATTGTGTTTGTAGTGTGTGTGTAGTGTGTGTAGTGTGTGTAGTGCGTGTATAGTGTGCATGTAGTGTGTATGTAGTGTGTATGGACTGTGTGTCTAGTGTTTGTATGTAGTGTGTGTAGTGTGTGTAGTGTGTATGTAGTGTGTGCAGTGTGTGTTTAGTATGTGTATTGTGTGTGTAGTGTGCATTTAGTTTGCATGTAGTGTGTATGTAGTGTGTGTGTAGTGTGTGTGTAGTGTGTGTAGTGTGTGTAGTGTGTGTAGTGTGTGTGTAGTGCTATGTAGTGTGTGTAGTGTGTGTGTAGTGTGTGTAGTGTGTGTAGTGTGTGTAGTGTGTGTATTGTGTATGTAGTGTGTATGTATTGTGTATGCAGTGTGTACGTAATGTGTATGTATTGCGTACATACTGCGTACCTGTTCCGTAAATGTTGCGTACATGTTGTGTACATGTTATCCATGTTGTGTACATGTTATACTGTTATACATGTTACACATGTTATACATGTTATAATGATATACATGATATACATGTTATACATGATATACCTGTTATACATGCATGTCTGCATATTCTAGAAACATTTGAGTGTGAGGTGTCACTAACGTGGCTGAATATAGGTGGCAGCACAGTCAGTCAATGCCATATATAGACAGGGATGGATAACTTATACGCATAACATTTTTAGCGGTATAGTGTGTGAGGGTCGTGACACCGTTAGATACGTCATCGCACAGGTGGCGCAATCTGACCTTGGGGAAGGAGCAGTGGAATAAGATTGAAAATTCCCCCGCTTAATCAACTGATGTATCAACTCATGATATCTTTGTCTAACATGTGTTTGTTTCCTTAAAGAGCAGTCTGCAGGTTATCTGTATATATGAGCTCTAGGGTTCATGATTTTGTATTAAATTTTATTTGTTTATAAGGGGCAGTGGGAATACAACATTAACGGTTACGCTGTTCCACTTCAAGTCCGGAACTACTCCGTGGACACACCGGGTGGTCTGGCTCAGTCTGGTGCGATCCGGCCTCTGGTCCGGGGCTAGTCCATGGCTCATCCAGGTAGGTGTGACCGCGAGGCAAAATACAACCAAAATAGCGATTTTATCCGGGGCTGTCCGGGACAGTCTGGGTGACTGCTCCGTGGGTGGTCCGGCTCAAAATCCGGGCCTCATCCGGGTAGGTGCTTTACATAAAAAATGGCAGAATCTCAAAACCATCGGATTATGTCTTTTCTCCCTTAATTGATCAGTTTCTAACTGTTCATTAATTTGATTTCATGGAGATTAGTTATGACATTTGTTCTCATTAATTTGAGGACAGACGCCCGCGTCCCGTGAAACCTCACTTTCACGTTAAGGTAAGTTTCCCATCCCCACTCCCC
>JASIRB010002712.1:0-67163 GCA_030323885.1 Branchipolynoe longqiensis
TGCCTCTTCCCTTTCCCCCTTCCTCTTCCTCTTCTTCCTCCTCCTCCCATCCTCCTCCCACTCACTGTGGACGCGTGCTGATGTAGAGTGTGCATTGAGGCAAACAAAAATCAGCCGCGTTTCACCAAAAATTGATTACACTGACCCCGACCCCCACACTCCCTCCACCACCACCACCACCCTCTACCCCCCCCCCCACACACACACACCACCACCAGGACACAGTTGATGGGAACTATATTTACAGTCTATGCACATGTACTACTAGTACTACTAGTACTAGTTCTTCACACAGTCGTGGCTGGCGTATTCAGAAGGCAGTGATTCGCAATAGCAGTGTACACACGATGGGAATGTTGAATTTATATCATGCGGTATTCGCGAAAAGAAAACCTTATTCAATTACGGCCCATTTTACGGCGTGAGCAGCTGGAGTGTTATCGTAGAACACTCGGGAAGTGTTAAAGCAGTGAAAACTGCGTTTATACATAACTGCTGAAGCATGATGAATTTGTTATCTATTTATTTCTTGGGGGAAGGGGGGGTTGTAAATGGATTTAATCGGCTGAATAGGTTATTTTCTCAGTCTCGAAGCCCTGGTCTTCTGACCATTGTTAAAGGCCCTGTCACACGATGACGTAACGATGTCAGCGTAGGCACAACGTGAAAATAATTATATTACGTCGAAGTTCTCGGCATAGTATGCAAATTGCGGCACAAGTTGGACGTCGATGCAGCATAGTTGATGTGGGTGTGACGTCACCGTGACGTCGGGCTAGCGTATTTTGTAAGCGTCGGACTGGCAACACTCTAGCGCGCAACACCGGGCTAGCATCACTTTGACGGTGCCTTAGACGTCGGCCTGGCGTGATCACACCCGCCCCAACGTTGCCATGTCCGACTCGACCGTTATATCTCGACGTCAGTCGACCTCAGTCGACCAAGAGCCTAACAGGAAAGGGGAAATCACTACATAGCTTATTACACGTGATAACAGGTTTATCGCTATCCATATATATATATGTATATATACACATATATATACACAGGACTAAAAGTTCTGTAAATCGACGATCATGGGACCGACTTTAAATGGTCCATTTAGGGGGTGGTCGGTTTAGGGAGTTTTTCATTTTGTTACAATGGTATTGCATGGGCGATCGTTTAGGACCCAAATAAGATGATTGATATAGGGGAGTGGTTGATCTGTGGAGGTCGTCGGTTAGAGAGGTTTTACTGTATATATATATCCTGGTCACAGCACAAGTGTAACCATTGTTGTCAAACGTCGAAAGTTATGTGCATGCACAAAACTTTGCTGATGCACAACGCCGTATCTCAACGAACGTCGACATACATTGACTAATGTACGAGCGCCTAATGCACGCGTAATGCATAGCGACATATCCCGATGTAGAGGCCACAAATCCCTTATGTCGGCATACGTTGACGCGATGTGTCGTAATGTGACAGCCCCTTAACCTTCCCCATCGGCGGAGTCACTAGGTCGCCCGCAGCGCGGCGAGCTGTCGCCATCACTACTCCTCCTGTCGACGCCCATCGTAGCCCATTGAGTTATCCTGTATGCTAGCGTATATATGTGTGCATCACTAAAGAACTGTGTAATTCTACTGATATCTAGCTCGTGAGTACGCCTATAAGTATAAGTATAAGTATATGTATAAATCATGCAAATGTAACTACGGTGGGCTAAATGGAGTTACTGTGGCAGCTCTGGATGGTATACTCTGCCCCAACAGGGAAGTTGTCACCCGTGACACTAGTCACTATTTTACTTGCCTATATTTGTTTAGTAAATGAGAGTTTGAGGTGAAGTATCGATCTAGATGGAGTATCGTTAGTATGTAATAACATCCCTGTGGTATGTATAGCAATGTTGGATAATTTTATGAAGTTCACCGTGATGGGTTGTTTAATAAATGAGAGTTCGAGGTGAAGTATTGATCTAGATGGAGTATCGTTAGTATGTAACAACATACCTGTAATATGTATAGCAATGTTGAGCCCTGTTCACACGGGGCAGTTAATTCGAATCATATAAATCAACTTGCCTAGTTCGCTTCACATTTGCCGTGTGGACCCTACGCTAAAGCGATTTAGGGCTGAATTGATTCAGCTAGATCGGTTCATCTATACCACCTCACGCGGTATTATAGATGAAGTGATTTGGCTTAAATCGACGTAAGTGGCATGTGTGAATGCAACCGACTTACTTGAGGCGGATTAAGCACGTCACACTATATAATATAATTTGGTCTATGAACCTGCTAGAGGTGCACATATATTTTTTTCATCATTTATTTTTAGGTTTTCACTGCCCAGCAGAAGTTTTGATCATTCCAAAACAATACGATTCAGTCCATACATATCTAGGTCGAACCCACACTCTCTCATGCCGACGTTGATTAACCGAAACTGGCACTGGTTAGTATCGACTTGCTCATGCGCAGATATCGATTTCCGGCTAAAAGTACTGCATGTGTGGACACGACACTAAATCGATTCATATAAATCGACTTGTCTAAGTCAACATAAACTTTGCCCGTGTGAACACAGCTTTGGATAATTTTATGAAGTTGAGCGTTATGGGTTGTTTAATAAATGAGAGTTTAAGGTGAAGTATTGATCTAGATGGAGTATCTTTAGTATGTAATAACATACCTGTGATATGTATAGCAATGTTGGATAATTTTATGAAGTTGACCTTTATGGGTAGGAATGGGTCAAACTCATTTGAATATGGTAAAGTAAAGCAAGGAATGTCTCAGCTAAAAGTTCAGGGCACACAATTTTATTTCCCTACTTAATACTATCTAAGTCCAATGTCTGCAAGACAATTCAATAAAGCTTAACTTATAACCCCCATACTTAAAGTGTTTGGTTACTTGATTTAAAGCCAGAATATCATAAAAGCATCAGAGCGTGCATGAAACACGTTTGCACGGTCCGAGCCTCATGACTGGAACCTCGTTCATTGCTAGGAGAGTCACGGTGTATCTCCCAGCGATGGGTTACATCAGCGAACCCTTCCGCATACTTGTGACTTATTGCGGGCCCGCAATTAATTTTGTGTCGCTTGTCCCAGGCCCGCAATGGTCACAGCTTGCTTATAGGGTTACCCACTTCACACACCACACACACACACACATATATATATATATATATATATATATTATGCGCTGCTAGAATGCCCACGGGGTAACCATTTATATTCATTGATAGGTGACCATTTTCTTCCTGCTACCTCCCTCCCCACGCTCCGATATATAATGGTATCTCCCACAACCGGAAGTGACCATTCTGGGTTATTCCTCTCAGCCTCGTTCCCGCTCTCACTCCATTCGGCTATTTATTCAGTCTACATGTAATGATGTAGCTTCCATGCAGATGTCTGGTTAGATAATATACCCATATGGTGGATTTTCTTTTTCGAATCCAACAATTCCCTAATATTATTCTCTGTCTGGAAACATAAAACTGCCGAAAAGTGATTTTCTTGTCAATTACTAGTTGTTGGATAATTGATCGTTGCTCTGAAGGGGACACTACATCTCTCTCTTTCTTTCTCTCTCTCTCTCTCTCTCTATATATATATATATATATATATATATATATATATATATATATATACTGACAGGGGGCGTGGCACCCATGCATCCTCAATACTGTTTTGAAAGTGAGCAGGGTGACAGTTGGTTCACGGGTAAGGAGGCGGGGGGGGAGAGAGAATGCCCGCTCCGCAGTGAATAATATGGAAGTCGGATGATAACATCAAATTTTCAAAACCAAAATAATTATCTAAATGTGATTCTGGTATGGTATGCTTAGTAAACATTTGTCACCACACCGAAGGGGATACCGAGGCAATTGAATAGAACCTGTTACTGCAGAAGCCTATGGGGTCAGAGTTTTGGTGTGCTTGCCAAAATTTGGCTGCACTTCAAATATCTCAAAAGTTAGCCACTTAAAATAAAAGTTACTTCAAGCTAAAGTAAGGTACATTATAATGATCAACCTAATATATTTATCTCAGAAAATATCAAAAACCCCAAAACCATCGGACTATGCAACTTTAAGGTGGTTAGAGAGAGAAACATGGAGGGGCTGCCATTATTTATATCCACATAATAAATTATATAGTACATATACACATATGTATTTACACAGTCCTTTCTTACCACTACATGTATATAAATATATAGATAATGTACTAAAATAGGTTTTTTTTAACGAACCAAAGCAGCAAAGTTTGCAAACAAATAAAATCTTTGAAATCTAAGAAGAGAAACACGATATTTTCGAGTATGGAATTCAAAACACAGTGTCCAGGTCCTTTTGTCACGAAGCAATGGTCAATTAGCTGGCCCTATTCTTAAGGTTCCATTAGGGGTAGTTGTCTTTTTAATTCCTGAGTGTTGTTAGCGAATTCTTAGTTCCACCTGCTCCGATCGTCTCGCGCCCCATTACCCCTGGAGGTGATGCAGACCCAGATTAGGTTTCTTAGCCCGAAAGGAGAGCGTTACTAAGAAATCATCACCAGGTCTCACAAAGAATAAAACTAGACAAAGCCCAGCAATGGGAAAAACACAACCCCACTATGCAATGCGTAGTAGGCCTCTACATAATTCATTTAAGAGATCTCCAACTACCTCTTTGGAATAATACCAGGCCATTCAAAGTTAACCGAATTTGGTGGTGTCAAGAAACCAGGCCATATGCACACAAATTATCCTCATTTCAGACGACTGGTTAAGAGATTGCTAGTTATACGCCTCCTTCACAGTTGTATTCTTAGCCTTTCGAATTCTAGAAGTCTCCTCCTCGGGGACAATTCTCGTCACATCGGAACCCGAAGAAGCTAGACGACGCATATGTATATATATATGTATATATATGCGTATATAATGTATATAAAATAATATATACAATTATATATATAAAAGTATGTGATGTATAAGCATTATGCGGGTATAAAAGCACTGAAGGGAATTATATGTGTATTTGCTACTTTATTATTGGTTGGGTGCCTTACTTGATGTATGGCCCCCCTCCCCTCACGTGACCGGTGGCGCCGCCACCGGCACGCTCCTGAACCGGGACTACAATGTGTCATTCGTGCCCGAGAATACCCAGATGGTATATAATTTTATATATAATTTTATATTATATTTTATATTTTATTATATATATATATATATATCTCACGCATATATATTTATATACATATATATATATACAATATGTATTTTGTCATGTTTTCACATCACATATATCCAAAATTAGCCGTTCATCTTGAATGATGTGATGAACCTAATTTATTTATCTAAAAAATATTATCAGAGCTCAAAGCCATTGGACTATATGCACCTTTAATTGTAGCCACTATGTTGCTTTTTGAAGCAGCTGTCTCCCTTCCGTGCTGCTACATTTTCAAAGTAAAGTAAGAGAAGCAAAATTATCAACGCTCAAACCCATCGGACTATATTCAACTTTAATTTACATAGGCGGAGGCGAAGCGTCATATATGTTTAATTTGTTTAACAGAACATCAAGGTATACAGTAAGTATCATAGCGAGAACGTCCCCCCCCCCTACCCGCCCCCTTCTTGATCGTCAGTAGATTCTCAGGTGAGGTGCTGGATTCGAACCCTCAGCCCTAGCCTTGATTCTTTCATCAGGTGTGGGTGGGTGGGTGAAGAAATGTGGTGGTGTTCCTTACTGGATGGTGATGGCGGCAGAAGTGAGACCATGGAAGGGGGTTTGACATTTTGAAATGAAGTCACATGACCGTTTTGGCCGGAATCAGTGCCTGTGTCTCTAGGTATAGCAGGTATAGCAATACCTCAGGGAGTTTGACGCCCCTGCCTTGCAGAGTTCTAAACCACTGCCTTGTGGTACAGGTCCTTGACAGAACCGAAGGCTAAGGGAGCAAACCCTAAACAGAAAACCATGTCACTGTGGCACATTAAGGGCGTGATGTATGGACTCCCACATCTCCCGACCAGCCACTGCAGGGACAAATAGTTTCGCCTGTCTGACATGTTCTTGCCGGTTGAAACCTCTATTTCTCCCCAGAGAGTGCCGCTGGTAACTTGCAAAACCAGCAGCACTTAACACTTTTGCAGGCAGCTTTCATAAATGTACAACGCCAAAACACCATACCCTCGTCTCCCCGGGTTACCAAGGACCCTGCTCGAGCTCATCTTCCGTCGACAGCGAAAATCAGCTAGGAGGAACACAACAACACAACACAATACCTCACAGCAGAGAGCTAAATGGAGAGCGGCAGTCAAGTAATGAAAGCAGTCTTTGTCGCATCGCGACCGACAGCATGATGATGATGATGTCTCTAGGGTCTGGTTTGTCATAGTTCGGGTTTGATCCGCTAGTCGGCTCCACATGCAGTGGCGCTGGGGCTAGTTCATTCGGGAGCAGATAGGTGGCGCCAGGTTGGCCAATGGAAGGATTCACGCCTCCGCCCGTAAATTACCCATGTTGTGTTGTTGTTGTTGTTTTAAGTACTAGCAACATCTAATGTCATATCAGGACCAGTACCGACTTGTGACAGTGCACACTCATGGCAACTTTATAGTGCTTCTCCACTGGGAAACCAGGCCGCCAGCACCATGACCTGATATCCCACTCAGTCACATTATCCTGACACTGAGCCAACCAGTTCTTGCCCTATCCTATTAATGCCAAGCGCCAGGCTAGGAAAAGACAAGTATACATTTTTAAGTCATTGGTTTGACTCAACTAGGATTGGAACCCACATACTCATGGGTTCGGATCTCCCGATATCCCAAAACAGGAGACGGATGCTCTACTCATTTGGCCGCCCATGTTGTGAATAACATGCACAATTGTAGCCGGTATGTTGGTTTGAAGCCACTGTCTGCCTCTTGTGCTGCTATATTTGGCTAACTCCAACCATGGAGGACTAGAAGAAGCAATTCCAATTACGACATCAATCCATCTACTAAATTGTGTGTTATTTCCTATGCTGAATCCTGGTGTGTAAGATTACAATTTTGCTTTTTTATTGAGGCTGTATTTATACTGTCCATAGCATGTAAGCCTGGGTACCCAGGCTTGTTTTCAATGCTGGCCAGCTGTAGTG
This sequence comes from Branchipolynoe longqiensis, assembly GCA_030323885.1. Classification (NCBI taxonomy): domain Eukaryota; kingdom Metazoa; phylum Annelida; class Polychaeta; order Phyllodocida; family Polynoidae; genus Branchipolynoe; species Branchipolynoe longqiensis. The sequence continues at coordinate 7,142 of JASIRB010002712.1, forward strand.
TTGGTGTTGTCTTACCAGACAGTAGCTGCTGATAAGTCATCCGATTGCCTGCATTTCAGTAGCAATACAGTTCACCAAATTATAAATGTTTCCACCAATAATAGATTCAATAGTAAGATAATCGAATAAGTAAATACCTAAAATGGAGTGGATATTCCATGATTGAATCATTGGATTCAATGCTATCTACTATGTCCATTATAGAAACCTCATACTTGATTGATCGTACCCAGCAGACTTTATTTCCAATTGATGTGTTCAGGTATTTTTCCGCTTCTTTTATTTTCTATTCAAGATATTTCATACATAGAAAAGTCTACCTCATTTAAGGCACACACAAATCCTGACCCATTTATCTGTAAACCGTCACAAAGGAAAGTAGATTGACTTTTAATGTCATATATATTTATTTCATCTGGCAGATTAATGCTCATTACAAACGGTTTAATCATGTAAGCCGAGCCTCCCACTCTGTCTATGTACATCCCGTTCCTAATTGCCAATCGGTATAATTTGAAAGGATAATTTGCTGACACTGTGTTTCCATTAAAGTGATAATACAGTTCACAAAGTGCTTGCCAGGAGAAAGCACCGGGCTTCTGACACTTTCATCCGTTGTCTAAAAGACGACATCACCGCCTTATAACATACACCCCTTCCTTAATACTGGAACCAGACGGGATGGCTGAATGAGTTAGAGCGTCCGTCTCCCATGGTGGGAGATCGTGGGGTCGTGGGTTTGATCGCTGGTCGAGTCAAACCACTGACTTAAAAATGTATACTTGTCGCTTCCTAGCCAGGCACTCAGCATTCTTAGGATATGACAAGGAGCAGTTAAATGAGGAAGACCAATTGTCTGTGATTGAAATTTCCCTTGCTTAATCAACTAATGTACGTACCCTCCCCCCCCAAAAAAAACAACTGTATATAGATGAAAGCCCTTAAGTCATGTCAAGCCCAATACCCCTAGCCCCATACAACATACAACCCTAGCTACTCCATGGCCCCCACTCTCCCCTATACACCCCACCTAATCCATGCATCCCTTTTTTTCTATTTATTTTATGGTGATTGTTTGTTTGTTCTGCTCATAATGGTTAAGTGCATGCACTTGTTTTCGTCGCTGTACACTAGTGGTCATAATCCATATGGATTAATTTCCTTTATCAATAATTTCTGTAAACTTGCTTATGGTGTAAAATTGGGGAGTTTCCAAATTTGTTTTTATACGCACCTTTCACCTCTATACCCACCTCCCTACAGTGTAGCTGTGTGTGAGTGTCTGTGGCTGTGTGTATGGCTGTGAGTGTGGGTAGACTTGTATTGAGTGTAGCTGTGTGTGTAGCTGTGTGTGACTGTGAGTGTTGCTGTCAGTGTAGATGTGTGTGTGTGTTTGTATGTGTGGCTGTGTGTATGGCTGTGAGGGTGTTTGTGTGTGTAGCTGTGTGTGACTGTGAGTGTGGATGTCAGTGTAGCTGTGTGTGTGTTTGTATGTGTGGATGTCAGTGTGGCTGTGTGTGTGCCTCTGTGTGTAAGTGTGGGTGTTTGTGTGGCTGTGAGTATAGCTGTGTGTGTGGCTGTGTGTATGGCTATGTGTGTGGTTGTGTTGGTAGCTGTGTGTGTGACGGTGTGTGGCTGTGTGTGTTAAGGTGTGTGAAGGTGTGTGGCTGTGAGTGTAACTGTATGTGTCGATGTGTGTGTGTGGCTGTGTGTATGGTTGTGTGTGGTTGTGTGTGTAGCTGTGTGTGTGACAGTGTGTGGCTGTGTGTGTGAGTGTGTATGGCTGTGTGTGTGTTTGTGTGTGTATGTGTGTGTGACAGTGTGTGGCTGTGTGTGTGAAGGTGTGTATGAAGGTGTGTGGCTGTGAGTGTAGCTGTGTGTGTGTTTGTATTTGTGGCTGTGTGTATGGCTGTGTGTGTGGTTGTGTGTGAAGGTGTGTGGCTGGGTGTGTGAGTGTGTATGGCTGTGTGTGTGGTTGTGTGTGTAGGTGTGTGTGACAGTGTGTGGCTGTGTGTGTGAAGGTGTGTATGAAAGTGTGTGGCTGTGAGTGTAGCTGTGTGTGTGTTTGTATTTGTGGCTGTGTGTATGGCTGTGTGTGCGGGAGTGTGGCTGTGTGTGTGAGTGTGGATGTCTGTGTGTGTGGGATCAGGTGTGCTGGCACTCTCCCGGTGCGGCGGGCAGCAGGCCGCGTGCCGGCCCGGTCTGTGGTCGTCTAATGGCCGTGTGGAGGCAGGGCGCAGAGTTAAGTGAGGCAGCTCGATGCTTACAGCCGACACGCTGGGCCGCGCCTCCAGAAAACTGCCCAGATGAATGGTGCAATGTGGCCTTAATTGTCACTGGGAATCCTTTCTTTCTGCTGAATTAACCGCGAAATAATAATGTCCAAGGTGGGACTCGCACTCGACATTCTCAACATGTTCGACTAAATCGGTGCAAATTATTGCGATATTCTCAACTATTTTCCAGTGTTTTATTAGGACTTTTTTTTGGGGTGATAATATAGTTTATTCATTAAATAAAGCCTTTTCTCAGCGCCATTGCAATGATCTTGCAGGTTGTGTAATACTAGCTATGTATCTGATAGGAATCGCTGATTGTCAATATATCACTCATGTCTACTAAATGTAACCTGCTTTGTGTATATAAATAACAATAGGAATCGCTGATTATCAATATATTACTCAAGTGTACTAAATGTAATCTGCTTTGTGCATATAAATAAAGATAGGGAATCGCTGATTGTCAATATATCACTCATGTGTAATAAATGTAATCTGCTTTGTGCATATAAATACATATAAATATGGATAGGGAATTGCTGATTGTCAATATATCACTCATGTGTACTAAATGTGATATCCTTTGTGTATATAAATAACGATAGAAATCGCTGATTGTCAATATATATCACTCATGTCTACTAAATGTAATCTGCTTTGTGTGTATAAATAACGGCAGGAATCGCTGATTGTCAATATATCACTCAAGTGTACTAAATGTAATCTGCTTTGTGTATATAAATAACGATAGGAATCACTGATTGTCAATATATCACTCATGTCTACTAAATGTAATCTGCTTTGATAATGATAGGAATCACTGTTTGTCAATATATCACTCAAGTGTACTAAATGTAATCTGCTTTGTGTATATAAATAACGATATGAATTGGTGATTGTCAACATATCACTCATGTGTACTAAATGTAATCTGCTTTGATAATGATAGGAATCACTGTTTGTCAACATATCACTCAAGTGTACTAAATGTAATCTGCTTTGTGTATATAAATAACGATATGAATTGGTGATTGTCAACATATCACTCAAGTGTACTAAATGTAATGTGCTTTGGGTGTATAAATATCAGAAACAACTCTAGTCTTCAAAAGACACATCTTCTTCCATACAAACGCTGGTTTACCCCAACATAGCAGGTGTCCTTTCATTGGAGAGGCAGTTTAATGAGATAAAAATCCAGTTCATGCATTGACAAATTGGCAGTGATTTCGGCGAATGCAAGGGTCACTGAAATCAGGCGATACTGTAAAGGAGTGTGTTATTCTGTGTTATGAAACTGTCAACTAGGCCACAGTAGCCTCATGGCAGATGCTGTACCCCTGGCGCCACCTATGAACCTCGTTCTGGTTCTCTTACGCTATATTTGTAATGAGATTTTGGTGGCCAATTTCATTTCTTCATTCTGTATATTTCCTCTTTCCTTGTGACTATTTGCATGCATATGTATTTTATACAATGTGTTGTACGCCATTATTATATCACTGCCTTAGTTTCATCTATCATACTCCTGACTTTATGTGCTCTATAATCTATTAGTTTGCCCCGGTCCTGGCCTACCCCAGCGCCACCACCTGTGGGTTCCTGGCACTACTTGCCCGGGCAGTCAGTCTCTCTCCTGCTTCTGAAAATTTTTCTTTTTTTTTACCGGTAGCCTATATTTTGCTGCCCTGACGCAAATAAAGTCGCCTACCCATCACCGCCTCTTGTCTCTTTCTTGCTGTAGCCCAACTTTATAGGAATATAAACAAGGACACTACCACTTATCAGTTCTCTTCTATATATTAGTTATTACATACTATCCTACTGTCATAGGAGTTAGTTCCTGCTTCTGCCACTATGGCACCACCTGTGAGTGGCTCCTGGCCATCCTGATACCAGCTGCGTCTGGTCACTACCGCCTCCAGACATCCTCAGATTGTCAGATTTTAATATATATATAATTATATATATGTTCTTTAATATTCCGGACTATCCCAATATCAGGCATACTTTACAAACTGTATTGTCTTCTATGTGTATGCACTTGGCAGCAATCTGATACTAATGTACTGGACGCTTTGGCCGAATCGATAGAGCACAGACTTACTATGCGGAAGGTCAGGAGTTCGACACTCGGCCAAGTCAAACCAATAACTTACAAAAGTAATACTTGGTGCTACCTATCCTGGCGCTCAGCATTACTAGGATAGGGCAAGGACTCAGGCTAATGTGATGGCTCAGGATAATGAGTCATGGCGCCATCGGCCTGGTATCCCAATTGGGCAGCACTATAAAGTCGCCATGAGTGCGCATTGTCACAAGTCAGTACCCTTCCTGATACCAGCCTAGATTTTGCAAGGATGTAAAACCCCAACAAACAAAACTACTAATGTACTGGTGATTGACTGCGCTAGAGCGACCTGGGGAGCAGGCAATCTGCTAGTATGTAATTGATCTTTTTAACACTGAGGGCTCTCAGCCTATTTTAGTTATCCATTAACGTCTGCAGTCCATTAGAGTAAATATAATAATTCTAACAGACCCTCCAAAATCCCTCCAAAACTCATCATTTAAGTTGCATAGACCGATTATTTTGAGTGTCTGTCATATTTTTAGATAAATATATTAGGTTGATCATTATAATCGACTTTGTAACGTATATTTGAACTTGCTAGGTTTGGAGATATCCGAAGTGAACACATTGTTAGGTGTGGATGTAACGGCGTAGGGCGGTGGGTGTAGGGGTGCACTGGGGGTGTGGTAGGGGTGTAGGGTGGAGGTAGGGTGTGGGTAGGGGTGTAGGGAGGAGGTAGAAGTGTAGTTGCTAGGTGTGTTTAAAGGCGTAGGGAAGTGGGTGTAGGGGTGTAGGGGTGTAGAGGTGCAGGGGGTGTTAGGGGTGTAGGGAGGAGGTAGCGGTGTAGTTGCTAGGTGTGTGTTTAAAGGCGTAGGGAAGTGGGTGTAGGGATGTAGGTGTGTAGGGATGCGGGAGGTGGGTAGGGGTGTTGGGAGGAGGTGGCGGTGTAGTTGCTAGGTGTGTGTTTAAAGGTGTAGGGAAGTGGGTGTCGGGGTGTAGGGATGCAGGGGTGGCTGGAGGGAGGCGGGAGTTGGGGTGTTGGGAGTACGTAAGGCAGGATGGTGTAGGGCGGCTGTAAGCAAAGTGCTGATTATCTGGATTGCGTGACAGCATAGCATAGGTCAGACAGGAGTAAGAGTGGGTAAACATACAAGAAACCAAACCACACAGTGAAAAAATAAATAAAATAGCAGCAAAGCCCCACCAGAAAGGAAAATACAAATAATAGATGACCAGACCGAGGCATACATAGCAGAAAATTAAATGCCGTTTCTTCTCTTTTCTTCTTCTTGTTCCTCTTATTCTTCTTGCGCTTCTTCTTGTTCTTCTTGCTCTTCTTGTTATTCTTTTTGTAACGGTGTTAGTTCTGGTTCTTATTCTCCTTGTTGTTCTTGTTATTGTTCCTCATGTTCTTCTTGTGCTTCATCTTGTTCTTCTTGCTCTTCGTGTTCTTCTTGTTATTATCTGTGTTCTCCTTATTCTGCTTGTTTTTGTTGTTCTTCTTGTTCTTCTTGTTCTTCTTACTCTTCTTTGTCTTCTTGTTGTTCTTGTTGTTCTTGTTGTTCTTGTTGTTCTTGTTGTTCTTGTTGTTCTTGTTGTTCTTGTTGTTCTTGTTGTTCTTGTTGTTCTTGTTGTTCTTGTTGTTCTTGTTGTTCTTGTTGTTCTTGTTGTTCTGTTTGTTCTTGTTGTTCTTGTTGTTCTTGTTGTTCTTGTTGTTCTTGTTGTTCTTGTTGTTCTTGTTGTTCTGTTGTTCTTGTTGTTCTTGTTGTTCTTGTTGTTCTTGTTGTTCTTGTTGTTCTTGTTGTTCTTGTTGTTTCTTGTGTTCTTGTTCTTTGTTCTTGTTGTTCTTGTTGTTCTGTTGTTTGTTCTTGTTTTCTTGTTGTTCTTGTTTTCTGTTTTCTTGTTGTTTTGTTGTTCTTGTTGTTCTTGTTGTTCTTGTTGTCTTGTTGTTGTTGTTCTCTTTGTTCTCGTTCTCGTTGTTCTCATTGTTCTTGTTGTTCTCGTTCTCGTTGTTCTTGTTGTCATTGTTGTTCTTGTTGTTCTTGTTGTTCTTGTTGTTCTTGTTGTTCTTGTTGTTCTTGTTGTTCTTGTTGTTCGTGTTGTTCTTGTTGTTCTTGTTCTTGTTGTCATTGTTGTTCTTGTTGTTCTTGTTGTCATTGTTGTTCTTGTTGTTCTTGTTGTTCTTGTTGTTCTTGTTGTTCTTGTTGTTCTTGTTGTTCTTGTTGTTCTTGTTGTTCTTGTTGTCCTTGTTGTTCTTGTTGTTCTTGTTGTTCTTGTTGTTCTTGTTGTTCTTGTTGTTCTTGTTGTTCTTGTTGTTCTTGTTGTTCTTGTTGTTCTTGTTGTTCTTGTTGTTCTTGTTGTTCTTGTTCTTTTTATTCTTCTTCGTATTCTTCATCTTCTTCGTCTTCTTCTTGTTTGTCTTATTATTTTTGTTCTTCTTATCATTCTTGTTCTTGTTCTTCGTCTTGTTCTTTATTATTCTTGTTCTTATCATTCTTGTTCTTAGTCTTCGTCTTCTTCTTCCTCTTAATATCTACTCACAAATCAAAGAAAGGTTTAGTGTCACTACGTTACTACCAGTGCATATATATACCTCATATTTTAAACAGCCAACCCAATTGGCAAATAACCCCCAAAAAGCACTCTAACCTTGCAAGTTGCATGGTTGGAAAACCAGTACATCGGCACTGCCTAAACATGTTCTGCTAAACATGACCTAATTTATTTTAACGTGTTGCCTTTAACTGCGCGTGCGCGGAGTAGTATTCCACACACGTGACTGCGTTCAGTGGGGTCCGGGCTCGGGTCTGATACCGACTATTACCGAAACCCACCGATCGATTGCCAGTCAATGTTTTTTTAAGTTCTCCTCCTCCCCCTTTCCGCCCACTTCTCTCTCGAAAGGAGCAGTAGCCTGCCACCCATGCAGCCCCCACGCAGTCGCTCTTATCTTATCTTATCTTATCTTATCTGGCGAAGTGTCAAAAGCCAGAACCAAAGTACTATGGAGTATATACTTATCATGCTATGTTATCTATGACAAAGAATAATTTTGCAAAAGGTCTATTTATAGATGAATTTTCTGATTTGTGCTGCTTCTTAATTAGCCTCAGTTTGTGTTGTTGTTGTTGCTAAACAGTTCATTCATCAGAAGATACAATTTTTTCTTCGCCAAGGCACTGGTCTTCTGGCCGTTTACATTACATTGTAAATAGGTAAATCAGCGGGTACTTAGATAGGGGATATTAATAGATTGTGAAGGAGGTTAGTGTGTTAGTGGGTTGGCCATAATAAGTTCAGTATTATGGGCTAAGATGGTGGGTCACTGCAAAAACTGTGTTGCTATTATGGGTATGGTGTATGTTATGGGTGCGGGTGAGAGTTGATTAAAAAAAAGAAAAAGAAAAAAAAAGAAGGGATTCTCTTTAAAATGTCTTACTGACTTAGCTCTGTGAACATTCGATCAGCTGAGAAAATCGATTCACGCTCCAATTACTCGAAAGATAGGTATGTTTGTGTGGAGGTGTGTATGTGTGTCTGTGTGTGTGGGGGTGTGTGGGAAGGGGGTGGGTGGGTGGTTAAAGGACTGTTCGATTTGGAGTGCGGCGCATTTGGCACATATGTGAGATGATTAAAGCTCCATAATCTGTTGAGGTTTGTTGTCGTTTTACGTCCTAGCAACATCTAAGGTCATATCAGGATGGGGACCGATTTGTGAGAGTGCGCACTCATAGCAACTTTATAGTGCTGCCCACTGGGAGACCAGGCTGCCAACACAGTGACCCGATATCCCACTCAGTCACATTATCCTAACACTGAGCCAACCAGTCCTTGCCCTATCCTAATAATGCTGAGCAGCTGGCTAGGAAGCGACAAGTATACATCTTTAGGTCATTGGTTTCACTCGACCAGGGTTCGAACCGACGATCCCATGGTCTACCAACACAGGAGACGGACGCTCTAACTCATTCGGCCATCCCGTCTGGTCTTGTGAAAGCAACCAATATTCGAAACTCAAGACACTTACGTAGATTTGATCCTACATAGCGAATGTAGATGCTGGTTCACGCATTAAACATTTAGTGAAGTTTAAAGCTGCTGTTCTATACTGCTACACTAAAAGTAAAAGGTCAACAAAGATGTGGGGTTCGCTGTAGCAGAGTGGTTAGAATGTCTGACTTTTATTTAGGTCAAACTCCTAATCAGCTATCTGAAGGTTGGTGGTTCAATTCCCTGTGTCCCCACCTCTGCCAAATTGGATTTCCACCGCTGTTGTATAACTTACAGCATCATCAAAGGCCAGTTGCTCTCATACCATGTCTATGTGGTGTGGGAGGTTAAAAATCCCTTGGGTCGGTAAAAGTGTAGGGTCGGTCTTTCTATCGACAAACTGTCTAATGGTGAAAACATGTCTATTCAGACTTATCCATGATAGGCAGTATAAATCTTCAAGATTTCTATCTGCTACATGCCAACAATACTTTACCAGGTTTTCAATTCTTATCTCTCCAAAGACTAACCCCTTAAAATATACTTAAAACTAAAGTAAAAGTAGATTTGTTTGGATTAACCGATAATTTGGATTAACCGACTTTGGTTTAACCAACCCTTTTATATGATAAATGGTAGTATTTTCCCAGGCCGCCTACAAAAGTTTGGATTAACCGATCATTTGGTTTAATCGAGCTTGGTTTAACGGGGTTGTACTGTACTGTGTCCTTCAATAATCAAATAATCAAATGACCAGGTGACATAACATCACAAAAGAAAAGAAGATTGTAATGGAATGTTTGTGTTCTGTGCTTTACAGGTGAGTCCAACAACTCTGCCTTCTCCTATAGCTTCACAAGTTCTATTCAGTAAGTATGTCCACGGTACACTCAGTGTCCTGTTCAAGTATCCGCAAATATGGAAATCCATATGAATAGTTTCTGGGTGAATCCATATCGCTTACACATAGCCACCAGGCTGCCAGAACATTTGATCGGTTTATACACACACACAAAACACACCAGAATAATTCCTGTTTATTTACAACAAACTAAGTGTATTCTTCAACCACGCATTCATTGCTCAATTTATAGACATGACACACATTTTGGATTCTAGAAATTATGAGCATTCCTCCCTTATATTTATTGGCTACATTTCTTCAGGGATAACTGTCTTTGTCCTCGGAACAAAATGGTTCTGTCTTTACATACGTTTATTTTCTTGTATTTATCTATTCCCCCCAGTTTTACTTCATTTTTTCAATATTTTGTTTTCAACCCAAAAGTAACCCTCTCTCGACCTTTACTTAAAGCTGCAATAGTCCGATGAAGCATCACATTTTCAAAACCAAAGCGATTATCTAGAATTGATTGTACATATCTAACTTAGATACTGATGCATCTATTAAGCATGTGTTGCCACATAAAAGGCAGTACCGAGAGGGTTTAATAGAAGCTGTGACTGTTGAAGCCAATGGTGTCAGAGTTTTGGCATGCTTGCCAAAATTAATTTCACACTTTCCACCTCAAATATCTCATTTAAAATAAAAGTTACTTGAAACTAAGGTAAGGTAGATTATAACAATCAATTTAATATATTTTCTATCAGAAAAATGACGGAAACTCAAAAACCATCAGACTATTCAGTCACACCTCACCGGATTGGGGGAAACGGACAAAAAACGAACAATGTCTTGTTTGTGTCTGTACAAGTTTTGAACATGCACAAAACTAGGAACGGATGCTGCCAGACTGACCTGCGGTTCTTGTCTGGTTTGATTTCATTTCATCCATTGGCTATCCGTTCATGATCATTTCCTGTCCGTTTCATGTCCGCTTCATGTCCGTTCATCCAGCAGCCATTTACACGATAGCGCAACATTTTGACACATTTTAATACATTTTGATACTTATCGCCACCGGACTAGACAATTCTGTCCATTGCTCAATCCGGTGAGGTATGACTGGGCCTTAAGTAATTAATATGAGTTGTGAGCTTAAAGCTTATCCCGGCAACAAAGTGAGACATGAACTACTCTTTAAAGTGGTGTATTGATTTGTTCTTAATGGTTGTCCTATTGATTTCCCCTGTGCATTAAATCTGTATAAGCTACATACTACCTAACATATGCGGGAAACAAGGAGATCGATGTAATGCAGCTGTAATTAAAATAACTTTCAGCACATTGTGCACAAATCTGTCTATTATCACAAGTATATGTGCTGCATTTTACCCTGTTCCGCGGCGCCTATAATTATTAGGCTGGACTATTTATTAGGCCAAATACAAATAAAGATTGGTGATCATCCTTTTGATCACACAAATCAGGGTCGGGCGGGCGTTTTTAAATTTTAATTATTTATTTTTCTGGCATATGACGTAGACATAATATGTAAACAGATGCCATGGCCGAATGAATTGAGTGTCCACCTCCCATTCTGATAGGTTGTGGGATTCAAACTCCTGGGTTTGAACCCTGGCCGAGTCAAACCAATGACTTAAAAATTCATATTAAAGTTGAATTGCTGCTAGCCTGATATACTTTTAACAGTTAACAACATATTTAATTAAGAAAAATCAGGGGCAGGCGATTTTTCAGGCACAGGCGGGGACGATCACCAAAATGACTGTTTTCGTTTCAAACATCTACAAAGTTAGCTAAGTGATTAAAAATAACAGGACACTCTTATTTAAAATGAAGTGGTTTATGATATTTAACATGATATCTTGATAACAAAGGATATATACACGGTATATGTATGTACATATATATGTATATATACATGTTTATTCCTATGTGTCGGTCTCACGAAAATGGGCCAATTGGTGGTCAATTTAAGATGTTGGCGTCACAATTGTTAAAGTGTAGTGCATTTCTTTGTTTCATATTAAATTATCCTAGAAACAAATAGGGTTGTTCTATTTTCTCTACCTTTACATTCAGGATAAATCTTATAACTTTCCAACACCTCTGGCAATGCTAAACTATAACTATGCCTTTTGACGCCGACATCCAATGCTCAATGCCGACAACTTTCCCCGATTGGCCTATTTTCGTGAGACTGACTCATATCATCATCATCATGCTGTCGGTCTCGATGCGACAAAGACTGCTTTCATTACTTGATTGCCACTCTCCATTTAGCTCTCTGCTGTGAGAGTTCCTTCCTTGAAGATTTATACTGCCTATTATGGATAAGCCTGAATAGACTTGTTTTCACCATTAGACAGTTTGTCGATAGAAAGCCTGAGCCTACACTTTTACCGACCCAAGGGATTTTTAACCTCCCACACCACATAGACATGGTATGAGAGCAACTGGCCTTTGATGACGCTGTAAGTTATCCACAGCGGTGGAAATCCAAATTGGCAGAGGTGGGGGCATGGGGAATAGAACCACCAACCTTCAGATTAGGAGTCTGACCTAGAAAAAAGTCAGACACTCTAACCACTCCACCACAGAGAACAACGTCCATGAGTCGGTCTTAATGTCTCTCAGCTTCATATATATTATATATATATATAGAACTGAGGGTGGGGGTATAGGAGGTATGTGTATATACATATATACCTGGTATGCATGTATTGCAGGTATAGCAATACCTCAGGGAGTTTGACGCCCCTGCCCTGCAGAGTTGTAAACCACTGCCTTGTGGTACAGGTTCTTGACAGAACCGAAGGCTAAGGGAGCAAACCCTAAACAGAAAACCATGTCACTGTGGCAGCATTAAGGGGTTGATGTATGGAACTCCCAACATCTCCCGACCAGCCACTGCAGGGACAAATAGTTTTGCGCCTGTCTTGCCATGTTCTTGCCGGTGTGAAACCTCTATTTGCTCCCCGAGAGAGTGCCACTGGTAACTTGCAAAAGCCAGCAGCACTTCAACACCTTTGCCGGCAGCTTTCATGAAATGTCGACCGACTCATGGACGTAACTCTCACAGCAGAGAGCTAAATGGAGAGTGGCAGTTAAGTAATGAAAGCAGTCTTTGTCGCATCGTGACCGACAGCATGATGATGATGATGTATATATATATATATAGCCACGTATATATGCCAGCATATATGCGTGTGTAGGATTCATACTGCTCCTCTCACAAGGACACTCATCTGCTAGGCGTGGACAGCCCGCTTGGGGCGCCAGGTGGACTATATACACAAACCGGTGCCGGCGGCTCGCGCTAGTTCGCTTCAGCCGGCACTGCAGCAGATACTTCCATTCGCTTTTATTTTTCTTTTATCTTTTACTGGTAGGGCACTTTGGCATACCCAGATTATTTATATATACTCTGCATGTACTATTTAATGCTGAAATAAATATATCTACCATCCGATTTAGCTTCATGCCCATCTTACAACTGAGTATGTTTGAGTTAGTTATTCGTATTTCTGTGTGAATAAATCTGTAATAGCCTCACGTCGATGGCGTACAAGTGTCAACCAATGTGCGGTTAGCAAAAAAATAAAATAATACAAAATAAATAAAAACGAAACAAATCGTCCAAATCCACAAAACAAAGCAAACATGACTCTGGTATGGATTATTCGATGAGAGAGCAGCTCAAACATGACCCACCAGCCGGGCGAAGACTATCGAGGAGCGGGTCCGAGCAACTCGATAATCAATCACCCTAATGCTAACAGCGTGGGCCCCACTTCTTCAGTAGCTCACCGACTGCATTCGGCTGCGCAGAGAAGGTATAACAGCTCCCCTCTCTCTATATCCCTCCCTCTCGACCCCACCAGACAGGATGGCTGAATGAGTTGAGCGTCCGTCTCCTGTTTTGGGAGATCGTGGGATTCGAATCTATGGGATTCAAACCCTGGTCGAGTCAAACCGATGACTTAAAAATTGATACTTGTCGCTTCCTAGCCAGGTGCTCAGCATTATTAGGATAGGGCAATGACTGGTTAGATCAGTGTCAGGATAATGTGACCGAGCGGGATATCAAGTCATGGTGCTGTTGGTCTGGTCTCCCAGTGGGGAAGCACTGTAAAGTCACCATGAGTGCACACTATCACAAGTCAGTACCCATCCTGATACATTGCCAGGATGTAAAACTCCAATAACCAACCAACCTACTCTGTGTGTATGTATATATATATATATATATATATATATATATATATATATATACAGAGAGGGTTGGTTGGTTGTTGGGAGTTATATATATATATATATATGCTATATATTTTGTATTTATATATATATATATGCTATATATATTTTATTTATATATATATGCTACATATATTTTATATATATATATATACCTCCTTAATCGGACTTCAGTCTGTGAATGCAATAGTCAGCAAACACAACCATGGTGTGTGAAGGGTTCCATCGTTAATTACTTTTCATTTTGAAGTTTCTTATTTGTCCTTAGCAGTGTTTGCCGATAATGGCTCGGCGTTTTGTTGAGGAACCTGAACCCTGGCCCGGAATCACAGCGAGTGCTGAGTCAACACGAGTGGCAAGCAGTGCTGGCAGTGTGCGAAGTGAACATGCATGGTGAACATGTGAAACGTGACATACAATGAGTGCTTATCCGGAGGCCACGTCTCACTCATAACCCCCCCCCCCCCCATTTCTCATATTTCTTACAATTCCCACATTTTCGACATTTCCCGACTCCATGTTCATAGTTGCGTGTATGTGGGTCATTCTTTAAAACTGGGCTTGAAAGTGTGACATGGAAACCAGAAGTGAAAACCTTTCAAATAATAGCAAACAATCTTCCAAATAATAGCCTAATTCAATGTCCTATGAAGGGTTGTGTCAGAGTTTAAAAAAATGAATTTCAGTTTTTGAATTAGATCTTATACAAATTGAGCAATACATTAATATCACTTGTGTAACATGAAAATCAAAGACACATCCAAAACCTCATTTTAACATATACAACATAGGCAAACAATATTTTATTGATTACTCTTAACCAGACAAGGTTATGAATTACAAGAAAAAGGTTGAAAAATAAGTTGCATAGCGTAAATATGTAATTTTTCACTTTTTCACATTAGCACAAAATCCCATAAGTAAACTTTTAATTTCTTTCTTGGGATAGCTTCAATAAATGTACTATTGCTAACATACTGAATACACAGAGGGTACAATCATTATTTGACTTGCAATCAATAAAAGAAAGAACAAATTATCAGCATCGTAATGAGGAAACCAAATATGTGGTGCCCAGTTTTAAAGAATGACCCATAATCTATGACATGCATGTTCTATATACATATACATATGCAGATCATCATCATCATCATCATGCTGTCAGTCCCAATGTAACAAAGACTGCTTTCATTACTTAACCACAGCTGATTTTGTGCGGTTGTACATTTCATAAGAGCTGCTTGCAAAGTGTTGAAGTGCTGCTGGCTTTTGTAAGTTACTAGCCGCACTCTCTCAGGGAGCAAAGAGAGGTCTCACACCAGCAAGAACACGTCAAGACAGGTGCAAAGTATTTGTCCCTGCAGTGACTGGTCGGGAGATGTTGGGAGTTCCATGCATCACTGACCTTAATCCTGCCATGGTAACATGGTTTTCTGTTAGGGTTTGCTCCCTTAGCCTTTGGTTCTATCAAGAACCTCTACCACAAAGCTTTGCAAGGCAGGGGTGTCAAACAGCCTGAGGTATTTTAGCACCTAAGGTATCCGAGGTATGGCAATACCTGCATACCCATGTACATATGCACGTACATGTGTATATACATATACATATACACATGCCTATATATATATATGTATATGTATATGTGTATATATATATTTAGAGAGAGAGATAAACACATATACATATGTGCTATATAACAACTTATGTGAGTATAAACTAACAGGTATTTTTATTAGACTCACTGCTATATCCTGTATGTACATCTATGTATTCCTAATACCTCCATCCTACTATAGCAGCGGTACTTGCGTAGTGCCACGTCCGCCATGTTCATTTCTGTGGACAATAATTACTATAATATTGATGTACTCCTATGCGTGCATTTGTCCGCCTGTGTGTCTTTTTGTAATTGTTTGTATATTTGTGTATCTCCGTGTGTGTCTGTGTGTATATGTATATCTCCATCTAGCTGTATGTATCTCTATATTCGTGTGTGTGGAGACATATCTCACTTTGTTTTACACTCTGTGACTACAGTCGCCCTGACCTAGTCACCACTTATTGATGGCGCCGACCAGGGAACAGCCGATCATGACAGGGACACACGCTACGAACACAGCCGCCCTCACCCCCTCAACCCCCCCCCCCCCCCCCACACACACAAACCTACAACCACCAGAGCACACACATCACAAATAACCCGGTCATTAAGTGAGGTCAAAGTAAAGGACAATAAGTGCCCTGAAGACACAGTTTTAGAGGATATATAATTATATTACCATCAGCTATATATACACAGTAAAACCTCTCTAAGTCGACCGACCATGGGACCGACTTTAAATGGTCCATTTAGGGAGGTGGTGGGATTAGAGAGTTTTTTTTATCATTACAATGGTGTTGTATGGGCGATCGTTTGGGACACAAATATAGCGATCGATATAGGGGAGTGGTCGATCTGTGGAGGTGGTCGGTTAGAGAGGTTTTACTGTATATATATACAAATAAGACCCTTAGGAATAGGAGGTCAAAGCACTACATTTATGTACACATAAATAGGTCACACAGATTTAGAAATGATGCAACAACTTTACAAGCATGAATGAGAGTAATACTGCAAATTTACAAGCCTTAAGAAGAGTGAAAGTGCAACTTTACAAGCATGAATGAGAGTAATACTGCAAATTTACAAGCCTTAAGGAGAGTGAAAGTGCAACTTTACAAGCATGAATGAGAGTAATACTGCAAATTTACACGCCTTAAGGAGAGTGAAAGTGCAACTTTACAAGCATGAATGAGAGTAATACTGCAACTTTACCCACCTTAAGGAGAGTAATAGTGCAACTTTACAAGCATGAATGAGAGTAATACTACAACTTTACCCACCTTAAGGAGAGTAATACTGCAACTTTACAAGCATGAATGAGAGTAATACTGCAACTTTACAAGCATTAAGGATAGTGAAAGTGCAACTTTACAAGCATGAATAAGAGTAACACTGCAACTTTACAAGCATTAAGGAGAGTAATACTGCAACTTTACAAGCATGAATGAGAGTAATACTGCAACTTTACAAGCCTTAAGGAGAGTAATACTGCAACTTTACAAGCATGAATGAGAGTAACACTGCAACTTTACAAGACTTAAGGAGAGTAATACTGCAACTTTACAAGCATGAATGAGAGTAATACTGCAACTTTACAAGCATTAAGGAGAGTAACATTGCAACTTTACAAGCTTTAAGTAGAGTGATACTGCAACTTTACAAGCATTAAGGAGAGTGATACTGTAACATTACAAGCTTTAATGAGAGTAATAGTGCAACTTTACAAGCATGCATGAGAGTAATACTGCAACTTTACCCACCATAAGGAGAGTAATACTGCAACTTTACAAGCATGAATGAGAGTAATACTGCAACTTTACAAGACTTAAGGAGAGTAATACTGCAACTTTACAAGCATTAAGGAGAGTGATACTGTAACATTACAAGCTTTAATGAGAGTAATAGTGCAACTTTACAAGCATGCATGAGAGTAATACTGCAACTTTACCCACCATAAGGAGAGTAATACTGCAACTTTACAAGCATGAATGAGAGTAATACTGCAACTTTACAAGACTTAAGGAGAGTAATACTGCAACTTTACAAGCATTAAGGAGAGTGATACTGTAACATTACACGCTTTAATGAGAGTAATAGTGCAACTTTACAAGCTTTATGGAGAGTAATAATGCAACTTTACAAGCCTTAGGGAGAGTGATAGTGCAACTTTACAAGCATTAAGGAGAGTAATAGTGCAACTTTACAAGCATTAAAGAGAGTACTAGTGAAACTGTACAAGCATTAATGAGAGTAACAGTGCCACTTTACAAGCCTTACGGAGAGGGATAGTGCAACTTTACAAGCATTAAGGAGAGTAACAGTGCAACTTTACAAGCATTAAGGAGAGTAACAGTGCAACTTTACAAGCCTTAAGGAGAGTAATGGTGCAACTTTACAAGCTTTAAGGAGAGTGGCAGTGCAATTTTACAAGCCTTATGGAGAATAATAGTGCAACTTTACAAGCATTAAGGACAGTAATAGTGCAACTTTACAAGCATTAAGTAGAGTAATAGTGCAACTTTACAAGCCTTACAGTGAGTAATAGTGCAACTTTACAAGCTTTAAGGAGAGTGACAGTGCAATCTTACAAGCCTTAAGGAGAGTAATGGTGCCTTGAACAGCACTGAACCAAATCACAATTAAGTTTTAATATTAAACTTGAACAGCACTGACTTGAACAGCACTGACCCAAATCACAATTAGGTTTTAATATCAAACAAGCATGGAAGACTGTGCTTTTTTATCCACCCACATGGCTCAATTTACTTCACTCCCACGCGGTATCGGACGTGCAAATATGGAACGCTATTATGAGCTAGTGTCAGTCTGCTTCCCTTGATGATGTAAATTCACTGTTTTTCTTTGAAAAATAAAATAATCTCTTTTTTTTTATGAAGGTGAGCATGCACTCCAGAACGTTTCACATGTGTGTGGTTATTCACTCGTCCCTGCCATTATTTGAATTGATGGGTAGGTTGGTTTTTGGAGTTTAACGTCCTGGCAACATCTAAGGTCATCTCAGGATGGGTACCGACTTGTGACAGTGCGCACTAATGGTGACTTTATAATGCTGCCCCACTGGGAAATCAGGCTGCTGGCCCCATGACCCGATATCCTACTCACTCACATTATCCTGACACTGACCTAACCAGTCCTTGCCCTATCATATTAATGCCGAGTGCCAGGCTAATAAGTGACAAGTATCAATTTTAAAGTCATTGCTTTGATTCGACAGAGAACCAAACTCCTGATCTCTCACCTGCGAGGCCCACGCTCTAGCTATTCGGCAACCACACCGGGTCTATTTAATTTGAAAAGATTGGCTCCATAAAGGCTGCCTCATACTCAGAAGGTTTCAATATTGTCACCGAGCTGCTGTCATCCATATACCTACACCTGCTGGTATATTGCTGGACAGTGTATAGACGACAGATGAAAAAGCTGCATGCCTTCATGATGCGACATCTGCGTTCAATCATGAGGCTAACCTGGAAGGACAAAGTGACAAATAAGGAAATACTCAAACGGACGGGGCTGCCCTCTAGGGAAGATCTTCTGATCAAAAAGAATCTCCGGTGGACTGGACACCTCATGAGGATGTCATCAGACAGGCTACCAAAACAGATCCTCTGTTCTCAACTGTCTCCTGGTTACAGAAAGAGAGGGCGCCCTCGTCTCCAGTTCAAGGATACCATCAAGAGAAACCTGAAGCTGAGAGACATTAAAACCGGCTCATGGACATCGCTCTCACAGCAGAGAACTAAATGGAGAGTGGCAGTCAAGTAATGAAAGCAGTCTTTGTCGCATCATGACCGACAGCATGATTATGATGATGATAAGTAATCTGCAATGACCTCTCAGGCAAAGAGCCATATATATATACAGGTAGGCGTCGGCAGAATGGTGACATCAGGGAGCCTAGGCGGTGTAGTGGTTAGCAGTACAGGCACATTTATTAAAGTTGCGTAGTACGATGATTTTGAGTTTCTGTTATTTCCTGAGATAAAGATATTAGGTTGACCATTATAATCTACCTTACATTAGATTGAAGTAACTTTTATTTTAAATGGCTAAATTTGGAGATATTTGAAGTGCAAAGGTGGGAAATTAATTTTGGCAAGCTTGCCAAAGCTCTAACACCATAGGCTTACGCAGTAACAGGTTCTATTAAATTGACTAATTATTCCATTATATGTGATGACAAATGTTTAATAAGTGCACCAGTATCTAAGTTAGATATGCAGAATCAAATCTAGATAACTGTTTTCGTTTTGAAAATTTGATGGTTTGATCGGACCATGCAGCTTTAAGCATTTGTTGCTGCACAGAAGGGTTTCATTGATTGATTGGTGGTTGCTTTACGCCGTGTCGGCAGCATAGGCCATATTCACGGCGAGAAATGTTTGTTTTTGTTCAAACCCTCACTTTTACATGTAAAAAGCATACTATCAATTTTGTGTCAATGGACACTAATGAATTTGATAAACTCACGATCATATAGTTTCTGGTCAAGCCAAATAAAATTCCAATGAAATTTGTATAAAACCTATATGAGGTGGCACAAACCAGCTGCCTTCAAAAAGGCTCAAATGTTTTCTTGGTTTACTTCAGTAAAAAGGTCATGCATGCTATTTTCAGTGCAACATTGTTGGCGCAGGGCCAAAAAATCAACACAACTGCACAGAAGGGTATCCTAAGTCAAATTAATGGAGCCTGTTACTGCTGAAGTCTAGGGTGGCAGAATGTTAATGTGCACGTCGACATTGATGAATATAAATGCATATGTGCTTGCCCTAGGCCAGTTACAATTCAAAACACTCTGTTCTGCGTATAATGGTTATGTATAAACCCATATATACAACACACCCGTCTATATATACAACACACCCGTCTGTGTATGTAGGGGGGGGGGAGTTATTCCTCCAGACGCCGTCGGGTGGCGCTCCCTCCCTTCCTCCCTCCCTCCCTCCCTCGCTCCCTCCCTCCCTCCCTCCCTCCCTCCCTCCCTCCCTCCCTCCCTCTCTCCCTCCCTCGCTCACTCCCTCGCTCCCTCCCTCCTTCGCTCCCTCCATCCCTCCCTCCCTCCCTCCCTCGCTCCCTCGCTCTCCCTCCTCCCTCCCCTCGCTCCCTCCCCCTGCCTCCCTCCGCTCCTCCCTCCCTCCCTCGCTCCCTCCCTCCCTCCCTCGCTCCCTCTTGTCCCTCCCTCCTCGCTCCCTCCCTCCCTCCCTCCTCCCTCGCTCCTCCCTCCCTCCCTCCCTCGCCCCCCTCGCTCCCTTCCTCCCTCGCTCCCTCCCTCCCTCGCTCTAGTAGTTATAAATAGCGCGGTCACATGACCGGCATCCGGGTATGCGCAGATGGCGGCCATTTGTAATCACGTGCTGGATGCAGATCGGGACGCGCCCCCTGGTGAGTGTTTGTGGCGCGGGGGGACCTGGTGGCGAGGCGAACAATCAGTGGGTGCGGGATAACGGCAAGGCTTGTCTGCGGGACTAATCTCCGGGGTAATGGCAGCAATAATAACAGTGCCGAGGTGCCGGGAGACAGGAAGGAGGCTCATCGGCGCAACGCCGGGCTTGTCCTCCCCTAGCATCGCGTGAACAACTGCAATTGTAAAAAAGAAACAGCAAAGGCATATATATATATATATATAAGAAGAGTTCAGGTCCAAACTACGTTAACGCCAATCCAAAAATTGAGTTTAAATAAGGGATGTTTACCTGAAGATAAGCTTAAAGCTCAGTAATTCCACTTGTCATATGCTGACATGGTTATGGAGCAATAAACAAAACAGTAGGAATATAACAATATAAACGTTTTGAAGGTTTGATTCCAATGTTCCTCTCCATTTATCGATTGGTCTTTACATGGTTTTGCCGCTGAACTCTTCATATCTATATATATATATATATATATATATATACCAGACGGGATGGCCGAATGAGTTAGAGCGTCCGTCTCCCGTGCTGGTAGATCGTGGGGTCGTGGGTTCGAGTCCCGGTCGAGTCAAACCAATGATACTTGTCGCTTCCTAGCCAGGCGCTCGGCATTATTAGGATAGGGCAAGGACTGGTGTGCTCAGTGTCAGGATAATGTGACTGAGTGGGATACCAGGTCATGGTGCCGGCGGCCTGGTTTCCCAGTGGGAGAGCACTATAAAGTCACCATGAGTGCGCACTGTCACAAGTCGGTACCCGTCCTGATATGACCTTAGATGTTGCTAGGACGTAAAACAACAACAAACAAACAAACTATATCTATATACATATATACATATATATACATATATATATATATAGTAATATTCACATTATCGTTTGGTAATCGGAAGTGGTTTGTGTGATCCTCCACACCGTTATGTGAATGTGCTCTTCCTTTCGGTTGCCTGCACCCCCCTCACCCCATGGTCCCAACCTCCTATATATATATATATATATATATATATATATATATATATATATGTAAGTTCACTAAGGCGAACACGGGCTTGGTAAACAAGTGATATTATATTAGTGTGTTCATCATCACAATAATAATAACAATAATAATAAATTCTTTAAGAAAAGTATAAGTTATGGCAGCACAATTCTTTTGCAACATCGACATTGTGTAAAAATATACGGATTTTCGGTTAAGAATTATATATTGGCAGAGAGCATTATTATTCTTGGATGTCGGAGTGGGACTTAAGTTATGTAAACTAAAAGTAACTAAAATCAATAGAATCCCACTCCCATTGTACATGATGCTGAATGATGTAAACTATCTGTTATATATGATGTTTGGAGTTAATGAAAAGAGTTCCTTTGTGCAAGAAACAGTACATGATTGTTGAAATGTTCTCTATGTGTTCATAAAGAATACAAAAGAGGAAAAGAATGATTTTACTATATACAAATCTGTAACTGTTGCAACATCCTGTCCACCTAAGACCACCGGCTGACCCACCAGCCTAATTTGCATATGTATAGAGTGCACCACCTGCAGCTGGCTTGAGTGACAGCCCCTAATGGGGTGGTCACCCACCCAGTCTGTGGGGGAGTGTCTCATTGGCTGGCTGGGGAATGTCCGGTCACCTGACTCCCTTGGCCTATCCTGACCACACACTAGTCTCAGCTAATTAATTATTCATGAGTTTGCTTCAGACACACTGAAGGAGAATCACTCTCATCCTGGCTCTTGAGTGAGACACACCTACTTTTGAGCAGGAACCCCAGACACTCTGTCTGATGCTATCTAAATTCATCTATTCAAATTGAGTGTATCCACAGCCATAGGACTCCTGTCCCATGGGTTGTGGGCACTGCTTCAGTATACAGGCTAAAGTGACAATGAGACATAGTGTGGGCAGTATATGAGGAGTGCAGGTGCTAGGTCACATGTAAGGGGGATGACAGGAGTTGCTGCCAATAAAGCACAACTTATTCACTGTTCATCATTGTGACTAGTTTTCCTTCCTCATTCCAGACATGGTTAAATTGATTAGGCTGATTGCATCACAGGTGAAATGAAGGGGGAGAGTTTTGTAATTACATAGGGTGTTCACAGCGGCAGAGCATCCGTGTTTTTATAATTGGCTATCCTGGCAATGCTATCAGGTTGATTAAGTCGACTCATATATATATATGCAACCTACCTACCACGATCTATCTATATATAGAGAGAGATGGGGGTGAGTGGGTTGCACATGAAGGGAACATTGCATCTGGTGGAATCCGTCTGTACCATTATGCGGTAAACCATATCAGTGGCGCTATCTAATTGTGGAGTTAATAACGCTTGCGGTTATGTGACTCAGAATGAATGCCACTCTGGTCAAACTCCAAAGTTAGTTTAAACCATCAAAATTAATATCAAATATGTCTAGTAGGCACAGACATAACCATGCCATTAACAACCCATACATGGCGAAGCATCAGTGGAGTATGATGATGCATGTTGGCAGCGCCGATTAACAGAGTAGTGATCAGAACTACCCTAAAGCTTAACCACCGTTCTGTATTATATATAGTAACAAGTTGGAAATGTCTAATGTGGGTGGGGGGGGGGGCAGCCGCTGGACATAGCTCAGGCAGTAGAATGTCCACCTGTGAAGGTGTGGGTCATCTGATCGATCCTGCTCAGTGGACACATTTGCAGTTTTGGCTATTTTCCGTTCCAACCAGTGATCCGCAACTGGTTCATCAAAGGATGTGGCATGTGCTGTCCTGTCTGTGGTAAAGTGCATATAAAAGACCCTTTGCTGCTTATTGGAAATACGTGCCTATGTGGGGGCAGTTGGTTTCATTCAAATAAATATCAGAATATCTCAGAATGACCATATGTTTGACGTCAAATAGCCGATGATGAAAAGCAATGTGCTCTAGAGGCATCGTTAAATAAAACAAACATTTTTCATCCGATGCGGAAAATCAAGACTGAGTGCCGGCGGACGTGAGATGGCCCAACCCTGGCAGTCAGAGGCAGCACTATGAATGTATCATGCGAGTTACTCAGGGTTACGTGTTGGGAATTATGCAAACCGGCACATCTTTATCAAATATAAAATATGATATATATTATATATATTTGTCCTTTTCAATAGCATTTTTCTTTTTTCTTTGTTGTTCTTACTAAGTGGATATTTGTAATTCTTACGAAATATAATATATATGCTATATATATTATATACCTTTGTTCTTTTAATGAATACTTAGTACTTTGTTGTTGTTGTAAATATATCTATTCCGCAGAATAGGTTCTTTTATCAGCATCGAAGCACTGGTCTTTCGATCTTTATTGATTTGAAATGTATTAACTGGGTGTCGCGACTATCGATAGTTATATCCATCAACAGCATGCTCCAATAGCCTGTGATGGTGCTGGTGATGTGGGCGGGTTGGCAGGTGGCCAGGGCTGCATTCAAGGTATGCCTCAGAGAAATTCTGCTCGTCGCGCTTGTCTGAATGACTTTAGCTGTTGGGTGCCTCGAGAATGGCAGCTCCCATAGGGGGCAGTCATTTGCAATTGAAAAGAACAGCTCTGATTGGTTGAAACCACTGAATTTGGCGGCCATTTCCAAGGCGCTTTTCGCCTCCTACCTGAAAAGTAAGACGTCTGTGATGCATCTCCAAGGCATACGCTAAATGCAAAGAGCCCCAACAGACGTCGCGGAGCAAACTCAGAGTTGACTCGGAGTCGCAGGGTCGGGCGGACTGCATGACAAGTTGTGGGTAGAGCAGGCAGCAGCAGTCCGAGCCTGGTGGTAAATCTCTAAACGCCACATTACGCGGCTCAGCGAGTCTCAATAATACATTGCCATAAGGCATTGCGCCGGGTGAATTGATTGCCCCATACCGTCTACCTGTATGGAATAATGCTGCACCCCCATACCTCCTCCCACCCCACACCCCACCTGCCACCCACACACCCCGGCTCCCACCATTCCCCATCCCCACACACCCACTCCCACCATACCCCTCCCCCACCTCCATCCGTGCCCACCCTACCAGCCCCCACCATACCCCTTCCCCACGCCCACCATTCCCCCTTCCTCCCCTCACCCCCACCCACGATACCTTCTCCCATCCCCACATCCCCACTCCCACCATTCCCCATCCCTCACCACCACCCAGACCATACTACCCCATTCCCTCACCCCTTCCCCGCCACACCATACCCCCTCCCTTCCACCCCCACCGCCCGACCATACTCCCTCCCGCCCCACCATACTCCCTCCCCGCCCCACCATACCTCTCCCTCCACTCAAACCCCAGCCAGCCCCCACCATTCACCCTCTCCCATACCCCCTCCCTTCCCCCCACCATACCCCCTCCCCGCCCCACCATACTCCCTCCCGCCCCCAACTACCTCTCCCATACCCCCTCCCCTCCCACCACCAAAATGTACCAGCTCTCCCCCCCCCCCCTCCCATCCGCACAATACCCTTCCCGATCCCCACTCCCCACCTCCACGGGCCTATTGACCGTGCCAAGCGGATAACCGGCTGGTCAGCCATTCATTCCGACATACATAATCAGGGGGGTAGGGTAGGAGTGAGTGGCGGAGCTTTATTAACGGTCATTGGGGGTTTTCTTCGTATCAACATCTAAGGCGAAATGCCTTGTGAAAGTCTGCCCTCATATCGACCTTATGATGTTCACCAATTTGAATACCTGACAGTCTGCGCAATGACCCCAATATTCCAGTCAGGTACATTATCATTAAAACAAACTGAGCCAACTAGTCTTTGCTTTATCCTAGTAGTACTAGTAGCGACACATATCACGTTGAACCGGACGCGATAGCCTAATCGGTAGATTTCACAGGAGATCGGCGGTTCAATTCCAGGTCGAGTCAAATTAATTACTTATATAATTGATACTTGTCGCTCCCTAGCTTGGCACTCGGCACTAATATGATCTGGCATGGACTAGTTAGCTCAGTGTCAGGATAAGTGACGGTGTCGGATATTGGGCCGTGGGGTTGGCAGTCTGATTTCCGAGTGGGGCAGCACGATAACCTCGCGATGAATGTGCACTGTCGCAAGTCGGTACCCATCCTGATATGACCTTAGATGTTGCCAGGACGTAAACCTCCAACAGCCAACCATATCACATTGTATAAGGCTTTCGTTTGACCAGGCTGGGGATTGATCCAATCACACAGTAAGCGAGTGCCTTACTCAGATTTAGAGTACCTGTGGTGAGCTCGGGGAGCTGGTTGGGTCCTGCGGGACCCAGCAGGAACCACACTTGCGGACAGAGACGCGTTGGATCCAGGTCCCTAGCTCGTCGACCTAACTGGCGCCCACCGCCATTTTTATACTCACCTTCCCAATCATCGCCCCACACGCAGGGGCAAAACTCCAGCTTCTAATTAATCAGGTATTTCGGAACGCAGGCCATTATTTTTAGAGCTCTGGATCAGTCCGAATTAGATGCGGCAAGTCGGTTGCTGTTAGTTTCCTGCAGACACATGGCATTCCACACGTGTCGCCAGTTCTGCGATGATTACTGTGTCAGTTAGTATTTTGATTTAGAGGAGGCGGGAAGGAGAAAATGGCCGCTCTGCAGTGAAGAACATGGAAGTTAAGGTGGTTAGTGAGACATATTCAGGGACTGCCGTTATTGATATCCACATTATAAATTGTCATATGTCATTGCCAAATGCCACTGTCAGATGTCACTGTCATATGTCACTGCCATATGCCTCTGTCAGATGTCACTGTCATATACCAATGTCAGCTGTCATATGTCACTGTCATAAGTCACTGTCAAATGCCTCTGTCAGATGTCACTGGCATATGTTATTGTCATATGTCACTGTCATATGTCACTGTCATATGTAAACAAAAAACCAACACCCAAACACAACAAACAACAAAACAAACCAACAAAACCACAAACCCCCACACAACAAACCAAACAAAACACCAAAACACCACCCATAGTCAAATGTCACTGTCATATGCCTATGTCAGATGTCACTGGCATATGTTATTACCATATGTCAGTGTCAAATGTCACTGTCATATGCCTCTGTCAGATGTCACTGTCATATGTTATTGTGAGATATCACTGCCAGATGTCACTGTCACCGGTCAGTGCTACATCACCTCTTGACATGCAGCCGGCACCAGTCGGGGTGGAGGGATCTCGATCCCCGGAAGTGTGTGTCAGATTTTTGATTCTCCTATTCTTTTCCACATGTTGCTCTGGATCTTCTTCTGAGTGTAGCTGCTGTATTCGCCACCAGGGCTAACAGACCAGTACCTCGGGGCTGACAAAATGTGATTCATAGGAATGAAGAAGTTGAGTAAAGCAACAACAACACATCAGAAAAGCACACTATCCAAAATAGTCCACGTTACCCAGCGTGGCCTACTCCCTTATTGAAATGACCTTATACTGTTGCTAGGAGGTAACAATTTTTTTTAAACATAACAAAACAATTTCAAACGTATTGAAATAATAAAAGAAAATTGTGATGAATTTATTTATCCTGCTCATAACACTTGTTTTCACCACTGGGCAGCACTAGTCCAATTTGATTCAAATAATAACAATACAAATACAATGTAATCAATAGAGCGCCATCACTATCTATGCTGTTAGACCAAATTACACCAGTTTAGATTTATTATATATCTGATATTCTCTAAAACAAGATCTGGATTCGGTTAGAACGATACCTGGTCTTACGTGCTATATATGTTCAATGGCTTATTTAAAGTTGAAATCGAAGGAAGACGAAAGGAGAAATTGATCCCGCTGTAAATCGCGGTAATCAAAGACATTATATGAATATTATTTAATGGAGGGCCTATAGCTTTCATCCAGAAATGATCAATTGCACCGCCCGCTAGCAAATGCAGCGGCCTGGGCGACTCAGGTTTGTACTAAGGTAGGCAAACCCGCGGCGAGCTGATGCCGATCAGGCATGAGCACTCCCATCACCCTCACTCTTGTTGGAAATTTTGACCATGAATAAAACTGTAGGCTAAATTTGTGTTGGCCAGCCAGAGGTATCAATCTCATAAAACATATGTGTTACGTTGTCTCTTAAGCGGCTGTCACACCTCTCCGGATTGAGCAACGGACAGAATTGTCTACAGAATTCTGGACGAACGGACATGAAATGGACATGAAACGGACATGAAACGGACATGAAACGGACATGAAACGGACATGAAACAGACATGACACAGACATGACCGGATAGCCAATGGACAAAACAAACTCAAACTGGACAAGAACCCTAGACATCAGTCCGGTGGCATCCGTTCCTAGTTTTGTGCATGTTCAAAACTTGTACGGACACAAAACGGACTTTGTTCGGTTTCTGTCCATTTCCCCCAACCCGGTGAGGTGTGACAGGGCCTTTACGGAGTCTCTAATAATACAATTTAAGTATACTACTCACAGCTATTTTCTCAGGCACCTATGGCAATGGCCATACACTACTAATACTTTACTAACAGTGTGGCGAGAAACCTGTGTTGGAGAACTGGTTGGTGGACAGTAAACAATTAAGTGTACAACAGCTTCCCAATCACCGATCAATCGGATTCAAGACACATAAACGGGCATGGAAGGTAACTGTGCTTTTCAGGTGCACATCTGTTTGCCATTGAATTATTTCTGTTTAAATCCAGTCTTCAAGTCCTGTTAGCCTTCAAGAAAGCTACAGCCGTGCACCCACACCCGGACAAAAAAGGAGAAAGAAAGAAAGAAAAAAGAAAAATGAACCGCCCCCACTTTTTTAATTTGTTGCTGTTCCTCTGTTATCTCCAGTCAACCATATACAATGACAGAGACAGTCCAGGTAAAAATATAAAATTTAAGACCTAAATGCACTGGGATTGGTCCCACTGCTTCACTGGTCACAGATGGTCCAGTGTATTATTAACAACCCCACCCCAACAACATAATTCATAAACTCACATAACTAGCTACATTAGAGTTACACTAGACTTTTCCTAACAAACCAACATTTATATACCGCTTGCCTAACTGCAACTGAACATTAAAACTTACTACAAGTTTACCAACTGAATACAGAAGATAACTTCTGCTTACATTCTAAATACTATGTAAATACTCACATTGATCTGACTAATATTGATCTAGTTATATGACACTACTGTACCATATTGTTATGGAACTTTTGGGTTTCAGAATTTCATTGTGTTACATGGTGCAAATTGTCTATTCAACAGGTATTGTACACCTTATTCTATATACCTTTTGTGTAAATAACACTGAATTGAAAAATGGCTGGAAGACCAGTGCTTCGGCACTGACAAAAGACTTATTCAGCAGAATAAACATATTTACCAAAAAAAATAAAAAAACTGACAGCAGTTTGAACGATATAATTCAAAGATCAATTAAACTAGCCCTAACAAATTGCCATTGTAGACTTTCACAAGCATTTCGCGTTAGATGTTGCTGCGAAGAAAAACTCCTCTGACCATTAATAAAGCTCCGTCACTCACTTCTACCCTACCGCCCTGATTATGTATAGTGTGGGAATGAATGGCTGACCAGCCAGTTATCCGCTTGGCAAGGGCTTCAAAAAAGCTACCACCTCCGACCCTTAAAAAAAGAAAAAAAGTAAAGGAAGAAAAAAGCAAAATGGAACTAACAACGAAAACTGAACGACACAATTCAAAGATAAATTAAATAAACATGGTGTCTTTGTGTGTAGGGACCAGTGTGAGGCGGACGGTGGGGGCTGGGGGTGGGGAGATGGGGGTGGGAGATGCGGGGTGTGGTGGGGGTTGGGGGCCGGGGTGGGGGTTTGGGGTTGGGGTGGGAGATGGAAGTCGGGGATGTGGGGTGGGGGATAGTGTGGTGATGAGGGTTAGGTTGGGGGTGAGGGTTAGGTTGGGGGAGGCGGTTAGGGTGGGGGAGGCGGTTAGGGTGGGGGTGGGGGTTAGGGTGGGGGTGGGGGTTAGGGGTTAGGGTGGGGGTGGAGCTAACTGAATGTTGTGATGAATCTTCCACAGGCTGTGCTTATGTGGCTAAAGTGACTGACATCAGTACTCACAACCACGTCTGAACCCGAGAGCTGTGAGAGAGCTGTGAGAGAGCTGTGAGAGAGCTGGGTCACAGTGTCGTGAAAGACTGCCGTGTTAAGTCCTAGCCCACCACACACTGCTTGGTGTCGGTGTGCATCTTGCGGGACAAGCACATGTAGTGTGCACATTTGTGTCTGTCTACTGGTATAGCACGTCAACAAGCGCAGGCAGACTGCGCTTCACTAACACTTAAACCTAAATATAACTATGTAATGATCCTCCGGTGCGACTGACACTGGTCAACATCCGGGGGAGTCGAGGTGGGCGAGATGGTGCCACCGGTAGAGTGTTGTATCTTACGGAGGATAACAATAATAATAATAATAGGTAATATTGCCTTGCGAATCTTTATGCTCGCATAATACGCTATACATCACATATATATATATATATATATATATATATATATATATATGAACCGGGGGCAGAGTGAGTGAGCGGGCCAGACAAGTTACAGGGTTTGAAGGCAGGGGCTGAAACAATCGGCCCGGTTGCATAATAGATGAACAATTTAATAACAGATAAGTATAGTAGATGGCTTAGAATATAATAAGATGTGAAAGTTTCCTATTAATTATACTTGTACGAAAAGTAGCCCCTCCCATCCCTACCAGCCTACATTTCAGTTGTGTATTTCTGTCTTTAATCAGGTCCCTGAAAGGTTACTGACCTAACACAACCTCCCGCCCCTGTTCCCACTCCCGCCGCCCCCACCCTGACCTTTGACCTCCACGGCCACGCTCCCCACACCCTGGAATAAGCTGACTAGCCCGCCCCGTCCCAGGCGAACACACCTGTAGGAGGGATTGGCGTGCGGCCGAGGCTCGTAGCAAATGACACCTCCCGGCGAGCAGCCATGATTACCAACGTCTAATAGGAGGGGTGTTGTTGCATCAACTGCTAACAGTCGGTTAATCAATGAATTGCCATGAAAATATGTCGACTTATACTAATGTCGCGGGGGGTGATGAACATGGGAAATACTGCGCCTAGAGCGGGACTCGAACCCACATCTCTTTGCATTCCGGGCCAGTGTGCTAACCATTACACCACCTAGGCTCCCTGATATCAACACACTCCCCACGCCTACCTGTCTATGTGGTTACTTGCCTGAGAGGTCAGTGCAGACCAATACACTAACATTGCCAGAAATGTGTGTCTAAAACTATGGTGTCATGTTAATTAGTAATGTATGTTGTTCATTCGCTATATATATATTATCTATATAGGCTGTATAATTTATGATGTGCATATAAAACGGGTGTAGCTCTAACCTAATAATTATGATTATTATTATTTATTATTACTTCTATTATCATATCCAATCGTTGACTTGCCTGTATTTGCCCCAGTGTTGCCTACACCAGCGCCACCACTGGTCAGTCCCGGCTTGTGCGCATGCTGGGCAGTCATTCTCAGCCCTGATTTCCCGCTGTTACCGTTAAGCCTGTATTATGCTTAGCCATGACGCAAATAAAGTGTCCTACCCATCACCTCCGTGTGTCTCTCCTTTTCTCATAGCCCAACTTTATATATATATATATATATATATATTACAATATAATTGTATTGCATGTTTTATATATATTACCGTATTACAACACCTGTATTGTAAACAACAAACCCAAACCCCCCCCAAAAACCACCCACACACAAACAACAAACAAACCCAAACAAAAACCACACCCAAACAAAACCCAACACCCCACCACCACCACAAACCAACCCAAACCCACCAAACCAACCAAAACCACACACCAACCCAAACCACAAAAACCCCCCCAAACCACAAAAAACAAAAACAAAACCACCAACCAACCCACACAAACAAAAACCACAAAAAAACACCCACCACCACACAAAAATTGTAGTTCATGTACAGATTATTATTATATATATAGTACATGTAAATACAGGAATATAACGAATCCCTTTTAGCTCCAGAATAACACCATTTTCCTGCACCTCCCACATATACACCCCTCTCTCTCTATATATGTGCTATATAATCTATTATGTGAATATAAATAAAGAATAGTCCCTAATGTTTGTCGGTGCTCCTTCTGGCCACCGCTCTCTTCCCAACACCCCTTATTCCAAGCATGCCCCCCTGTAACCGGGCACTCTCTGCTTCCCCTTTCCTGGGAACTGACTCCAACGCTCTCCCAGCTCTCACTTCAATATAATTTTGGAGTGAGTGGAGTGAGTGGGGGTGTGGGATGTGTAGGAGCTGCGGTGTGCTATGAGTAAGAGTTGAGCTGTGGGATGTCAAAGATCCTGTAAAACTAAGACGGCTCACTCCCTATATCTCCCATGGTAATGTAAATTTCGCAGTGCCACCTTGTGCTGGGTTTGATCAGCCCGGCTGCTGGTTGGTGTTTCACATGTAAACACATACAATTATATTATACCTGAGATAGGTAAGTATGAATATACATCAATATGAAATTGCTATGAACAAATACACATCATTATCAGCATCATCATCAGCATCGCCATCATCACACATCTTTCACATTCATATATACATTTATAATATAATATAGCACCTGTTTAACCAAGAGAACAGCCAGCGCACCAAGTGGTGGGTTTGATCATTTTGATTACACAGTACAGGCTGTACCTTAGTATCATAGGGTGCTGTTGCATCAACAGGGTATGGGGTCTTTGGGTCTTTGGGGATGTGTAAGATTGGGGATGAGGGACAGGTAGGAGTGGGGGGTCGGACAGGTAAGACTAAGAGTTGAGGGATGGTACAGGCAGGAGTGGAGGTTTGGGATGTGTAGGAGTGGAGGTGTGGGACAGGTAAGAGTTGATGTGGGGAGGGGGGCAGGGAGGACTAGAGGTGAGAGGGGGGAGGAGGGCGGGAGGGAGGGGGGGCATGATGGGGATATTACATGTGGGATGCTCAGAGTTTCCCGAACTGTCACGTGACAATCAGGGGTCGGGTGACGTATTTCTACAGTATATCCACAGAATGTAATGTCTGTGATTATCTGAATGCACACAGAACTCCATTGTATTTCCACATTGTCATATTTAACCATCGTTTACATCCCCAAACATAGGACACCATATTGTTATTATTGTTCTTGTTCTCGTTCTTGTTCTTGCTTTTGTTGTTGCTGTTGGGGGTGCCGTTGACATCATTATCGTTATTTTTAATGTTATATATTTTTCATTCCTAAACAGGTAATGTTCTATCCCAGTGTGATGTTCGATAGATACAGGAATATATAACATATTTGATATTGTATAATATATTTGTTAATGCCTTCTGCGCATTTTGTTTTTGCTGAAGCATATTGTTTGGCCATACATAACCTTCGCGCTAATCATACATTGTGTAGTGGTCTGCGCTGACCTCTCAGGCAAGGAGCCGCATAGACATGTAGGCATGGGTAGTGTGGTGACATCAGGGAGCCTAGGTGGTGTAATGGTTAGCACACTGGCCCGGAATGCAAAGAGATGTGGGTTCGAGTCCCGCTCTAGGCGGGATATTTCCCATTTTCATCACCTCCACCACACTGGTGCTGTAACCAGGATCCTGTAAAGCTACAAGCTGTATAGTTGTTGAACCTACCCTGTATATGTGTAAGTGCACTGCCTGTATGTATGTAATTGTATGCATTATAAGACTTACAATTCCAGGGGGACGAGTGTAGTGGTCTGCACTGACCTCTTAGGCAAGTAGCCGCATAGACAGGTAGGCGTGGGTAGTGTGGTGATATCAGGGAGCCTAGGTGGTGTAATGGTTAGCACACTGGCCCGGAATGCAAAGAGATGTGGGTTCGAGTCCCGCTCTAGGCGCAATATTTCCCATTTCCATCACCCCCACGACAATTGTTCAAATAATAAATTTAAAATTAGCAGATGACTCGCAATAGTCTTCAACAACAAAATCTCCTCTTCCCTACCGAAATACAATCACCCCAGTCCCTATACCACCACTCGCACCCTATTCCCTGTCAACGCCCTATAAAGTATAAACCAACTATTCTATCACAGCTTCCATGCACCGGTACAGTTACTGACCTGGACACAATAGCTCTTTGTTTGTTTGTTGTTGTTTTACATCCTAGCAACATCTAATGTCATATCAGGATGGGTACCGACTTGTGACAGTGCGCACTCATGGTGACTTTATAGTGATGCCCCACTGGGAAACCAGGCCGGCGGCGCCATGACCTGATATCCCACTGTCACATTATCCCGACACTGAGCCAACCAGTCCTTGCCCTATCCTATTAATGCCGAGCGCCAGGCTAGCACGAGACAAGTAGCAATTAAGTCATTAGTTTGATGCGACCAGGGTTCGAACCCATGAACAAATGGGTTCGGATCCCCCGATCTCCCAGAACAGGAGACGGACGCTCAACTCATTCGGCCATCCCGTCTGATCGGACCCAATAACAACTGAAGAAACGGCAGAGAGGAGAACCCACAATGAAATGGGCAGAGTGGAGATTGTGTTGGTTGCCGGCTCAATCCATACTGACAGCTGTCTCATCCTATCCTCGGTGTGGGGTGTGGGTGTGGGTGTGGGCGGGGGGTGGACGGCAACATGTCAAGGTGGATGGGTGGGGGGGCTGGACCACTGAACCATACTGGGCTGCAGGGGTCACATTCACGGCTGCAGCGGCTGCTATACAGGACATAGAGAGTGGATGGTTGGTTGTTGGAGTTTTGCATCCTAGCAACATCTAAGGTCCTATCAGGATGGGTACCGACTTGTGACAGGGTGCAATCATGGTGACTTTATAGTGCTGCCCCACTGCGACTGGGAGAGCAGGCTTGATTTGATTGGTGGTTGCTTTACGCCGTGTCGGCAGCATAGGCCATATTCACGGCGAGAAATGTTTGTTTTTGTTTAAACCATCGCTTTTACATGTAAAAGCATACAATCAATTTTGTGTCAATGGACACGAGATGGGAGAGCAGGCTGCCAGCACCATATGCTTGATAACCCACTCAGTCACATTATCCTGACACTGAGCCAACCAGTCCTTGCCCTATCCTAATAATGCCGAGCACCTGGCTAGGAAGGAACAAGTATACATTTTTAAGTAATTGGTTTGACTCGACCAGGGTTTGAACCCATGGGACCGAATCCCAGGATCTACCAAAACGCGCGCACCGTCCTGATATGACCTTAGCTGTTGCTAGGACGTAAAACAACAACAAACAAAACAACAACAAAAGGCGAGACGGCCATCCGGTCTAGTCGGATAGAGAGTGAGTGGTCAGTGATGGACGGGGGAGGTAGCGGTGGTCAGGTAGGTGGACGGACAGTTTTTTTTTGTTTTTTGGTAAAGTATTTATTCATCTGAATATGACATTTGTCAGCGCCGGAACACTGGTCTTCTGGTCATTTTACTATTGGAATTGGCAGTCTAAATAATCTAAGTTTGATCAGTGCTGTATTAGTTACAGCACCGGTCCTGTAGAATTAAGGGAGTGGCTCCTGCTTTATAATGTACATCACCAGTCACTGTAGTGCATGCAAAAATGGGGGAGCAGCACCGAGTAGAAAGTGTATACTTGGGGCAACTCAAACAGTGAGAGTGTGGGTTAGGTTACCAGGCTAGAGAGCAGATAGTGGGGTGAGTTTGGGAACTGGGAATTAAGGTTTAGGAGGCTTAGGTTGTAGGTAGGATAGGAATAGAATAGAGCAAGGATGGGCGATAAAGGGGAGAGTGGAATGAAGAGACTGTGAAAGGTCGGATAGCAGGGGAAGAAGGAGTGAGAAGGGGTGAGAAGATAGGGTAATAATGGGGAGATGGAATGACAAAAAGACTAGAGCCTCCTAATACTACTTGTACTATTAGTATTATATACTACGAGAGTCTCCTAATACTGCTGGTACTAATACTATTATTATTATTAATAATAATAATGTACCACTAGAGTCTCCTAATACTGTTGGTACTAATATTATTATTAATAATGTACTAATAGAGTCTCCTAATAATACTGTATGATCCGGATCGCAGACCCGGGGGAGGGCCATGTGGTGGAGATCCATCAAGACGAAGGAGAGTGACACGGCTGCACCCGGAAGTGGGACGTGCCCAGGCATGGCTGAGTGGGAGCGGAAGTGGTGGTGCGCACATGCGCCGTGCTATATATATCAGGTAAAACTTGCTGTCGGTCTGGCCGGGGATAACGCTAGCGTGTGTGTAGATGTGAGCGGCTGGATACCGCCTGAGGGCAGCCGGCGGTGTGTGTGTGTGTGTGTGGATGTGTGTGTGGATGTGTGTGTGTGGGTGTGTGTCTGTAGATGTGTGTGTGTGGATGTGTGTGTGTGGTGTGTGCGCGTGGATGTGTGTGGGTGTGTGTGGGTGTGGATCTGTGTGGGTGTGTGGATGTGGATGTGGATGTGTGTGTGGGTGTGTGTGGATGTGTGTGTGGATGTGTGTGTGGTGGTGTGTGTGCGTGGATGTGTGTGGGTGTGGATGTGTGTGTGTGTGGGTGTGTGTGGGTGTGGATGTGTGTGGGTGTGGATGTGTGTGTGTGTGAGATGTATCTGTCGGTGTATGTGTGCGTGGGCGATAATAGGGAAAGGGAGGCAGGAACGGGACCGAGGTCTGGCAGGGAGCGGGGGGGGGGGAGGGGAGGGGGATATACGCGGCCCGGACCGGCAGGTGATATGTACCGGGAATGGGACGGGGGTCTCCCGGCGGGTATTACTCAACACGGACGGTGTGCCAGTCTCCATCGCCCACGGGCTCCCGGCCCCCTCCCCCTTCCCCGCCCCCCCCCCCCCCCCCCCCCCGGGCCAAGGGCCCCCGTGTCGGCGCATATTAATATGGACCAGTCGGCGTGGGGAGGCTTACCACCCGGTCGGCTGGACGCATCAATACCTCAGCACGTATCGCTGCATCTACAGATACCCACCCATTCCATCATACCCCTCTACACGCCTGCCCGTCCGGTTTACTCTCACCCCACCCTCCCCGCCACGCCCTCCCCTCTCCACTCCCTCTCTCCCCCTCTCCATCCTCACCCCCTCTCCATCTCTCCCCTCTCCCCCTTCCACTATCCCCTCCCCCTCACGCCACCCTCCCCGCCATGCCCTCCCCTCTCCCCTCCCTCTCTCCCACTCTCCATCCTCACCCACTCTCCATCTCTCCCCTCTCCCCCTTCCACTATCCCCTCCCCCCGACCTACCCTCACCTCCACAACCCACACTGCTCATCTTCTACATAGTTCCCATTTCCAGCTGGTCATACTGTGAACCCAGACTCCAGCAACACTGCAACGCTCCTTTTTGTTCCGCTAGCTGCCATATTTCCGTTATTATTAGTAACTGGGGGGTGTTGTATTGATGCCTATCATTTATCAACCACAATACCCCATGCCCAACATCTCTATTTCAAAACATATTCTTTTAATTTCGTCAACATTTTCATTGCACCTACATCTTTTTCCTCTTAAGCAAAACTGACAAAACTCTTGCTGTGAATATACTTGGATACTCAGGACGCAACACTATAAAGTCATGTCCTACAGTCTGAGACGCATGGAGGTTGGCGGGTGTCGGCAAGCCATTCGATGAGGTATTGTGTATTTGATACTTGTTTCTACCAGGAACATCCGGTTTCAAATTGTTACTTATTGCTACCTAGCCTGACTGGCACTTGGCATTACTAGGATAGGGCAATGACTGGTTAGCTTAGTATTAGGGTATTGTGACTGGGTGGGAAGTCCGGTCATGGTGTCGGTGGCCTGGTCTCCCAGTAGGGAAGCACTATAAAATCACCATGCGTGCGCTTTGTCATCGGTCTGTGGCCATCTTGATATGACCATGGGGGGCCAGACCGGATGGCCGAATGAGTTAGAGCGTCCGCCTCCCATGCTGGTAGATCGTGGGGTCGTGGATTCGAACCCTGGTCGAGTCAAACCAATGACTTAAAAATGTATACTTGTCGCTTCCTAGCCAGGCGCTCGGCATTATTAGGACAAGGCAAGCACTGGTGTGGTGAGTGTCAGGATAATGTGACTGAGTGGGATACCAGGTCATGGTGCTGGTGGCCTGGTCTCCCAGTAGGGCAGTACTATAAAGTCACCATGAGTGCACACTGTCACAAGTCGGTACCCATCCTGATATGACCTTAGATGTTGCTAGGACATAAAACAACAACAAACAAAACTGATATGACCAGGATGTAAAAGGCCAACAAGCAACCAGTCTTGTTTCAAATGGATATCAGTGAAAACGTCTGCATTGTGTGAAAGTACTCTCAACATGTCCCAGCCTTCCTGTGTATTAAAGCTGCATAGTCCGATAAAACATAACATTTTCAAAACCAAAACAATTATCTACATTTGGTTCTATATATATCTTAAGGCCCTGTTACACTATGATGTAACGACGTCAGCATAGGGAGAACATGAAAAACGTTGAACTTCTCGGTGTAGTATGCAAATTTGGCCACAAGTTGAACGTGGATGCAGCGTAGTTGACAAGAGCATAACGTTGGTAAAGCGTAGTGATAGCGTCATTCAATGAGAGAGGACAACGTAATGACGCTCACGGAACGTTATGTACGTTATTCCATTGCCAGAATTACATTGCGTTACGTTACGTGACGTTACATACGTCATGACATGGTGGCGAAATGCTGAATGTATGTTGGACATACGTTCGGCGTACATTCTCCTGACATTCCCATTACGCCGCATGGATGTTTCCACCGGCTTTAATGTGGGTCAACGTAGTGGAATGTAGCGGAATGTAGTGAGCAGCGTTTGACTAACGTCCGTTTAACGTCATTGACGTTCGCCGAACGTGTACAGAATGTACGGCGAATGTGAAACCTTACATTCGAGTTTCGTCGAAAGTTTTGAACAGGTTCAAAACCTTGACGCACGCCGACGTAAC
This sequence comes from Branchipolynoe longqiensis, assembly GCA_030323885.1. Lineage (NCBI taxonomy): Eukaryota > Metazoa > Annelida > Polychaeta > Phyllodocida > Polynoidae > Branchipolynoe > Branchipolynoe longqiensis. The sequence continues at coordinate 45,654 of JASIRB010002712.1, forward strand.
ACAACGTAATGTGACGTAGCTCGACGTCAGTCTAACATCATTCTGATGTCATCATAACGTAACCCAACGTACGTCAACGTAATGACGAAACGTGAGCACGTCAGGCTTATGTTGGCTCGTTACATCGTAGTGTGACAGGGGTATAACTTAGATACTGATGCACTTATGAAGCATTGGTGTCACACCGAAGGCAATAAATACTGAGCAATTTAATAGAACCTGTTACTGCAGAAGCCTGTGATTTCAGAGTTCTGGCATGCTTGTCAAAATTAATTTTACATATTTGAACTTCTAATATATCTCAAAAGTTAGCCATTTAAAATAAAAGTTACTTCAAAGTAATGTGATGTAGATTATAACGATCAATTTAATATATTTATCGCAGAAAAAAAGACAGAAGTTCAAAGCTATCGGACTATGGAACTTTAAGCATGGGACATTATCATCTCATGTCCATGATCATGTAAACATTGGCCGTAATCGATTAAACACCTCGGATCATCCGGATCACTTGTTTGCGCATGCGCAGGCCCTACAACCTCGAGTTGCAAAAATGAATGCGCTAGGGATGGACAAAAGATGGTGGCTTAATCCAAAACATTTTTTTTTTTTTTAGTAGCCAATATATCTACAGCAAAATAGGATTTAAAGTATTTTATGATGTCCTAATTTAGTTATATGTCCATTTTAATCTGGAGGGTCTTTCACATTAGAATACAAAAAGAAGAAAAGTAGCTTTGCATTACGTGACACACCCAGGTACCAGCATAAATGCACCTGACACCCCCAGCCAAGACGTGGGGCACTGGGGTCGGCTCGTTTTGCACACGGCCCCTGTATTCTTAGGCTGACCTCGGGTTGTTCTATTTGAAATTCTGACGACTCGGATCACCCGAATTGTCCGGAGCGTCATAATCGAACACGGCCATTAGGAGAGAGCCTAGACACTGGATGGTTCCTTATGACCTGCAATTATTTTCATTCGAAAGTTAAATTTTGGCTGGGAATGGACCGATGACGGGGTGAGCTGAGTCTACGCTGGAGGAACCAAGATTATAAGGCTGCTAGTATGCAGACCTGTGCCTCTCCAGGCCGCTCTGCCCACACCACGTTCAACCCTATTTGTGATGCCATAGCTGGCGGTACTGGCAGAAACATCGCATTCACAATAATATTCACATAATATCATATAGTACACATAACTAACACATCCATACCTTCATGGAGAGGCCCAGACTTGAGGTCAGGAAACACTCGTTTTACTTTCGATTGACGGATCCATTGGACAGTCTTCCAGACTAAGTTGTTGAAGCAGCAATGGTAGAAAAGCATTTGAGAGAAGGTTGGATAGACATTGGAGAGGACACCCACAATTATATGACTTCAAGGTTCCGTCCAACTCCATAGTTGTGCAAAAAAAGAGTGTTTAAAAAAAACCCATAACGACCTGGTATTAGAGGGCCAACATGGCCTAGATCAGTCAGAAGAGGAGCTGTAAGTTAATCTGTAAGCATCCATAACCCAATTGATTGAAGGTCTGTGGTGGAGCTAGATAAAAGATTCACCCGGTACTTGTAGTACACGGGTGAAGACCAGCCTTATATAAATACGGGGGAAAATAGCATTAATATGGAAGTGAGGCTACAGTATGTGGCTCCAGTATCAAATGGCTACCTATATTATGCATATAGGCACAGAGTTGGTGAAATGGGAGAGAATGCAAAAAAGACAAGATGGCGGCTGCAGAACGGCGTCGATTTCACTTTTAAATCTTATTAAGCTATATATTATATTATATTTTTCAACTCAAAGGTAGCGGGTAAATAATAAAACATATGTAAAGAATAATTGTTGCTTGTTAGTTTGTTAAATTAGGCTCTCAATTCTTTGACCCGTTTTTCGCCAGCTTTTACATAGGGCTGGTATGCACCCCTCCTGTGGCTACTGCAGCAGTATGGGGTGAATCTTGTATCTATGGTGGAGCATGATCATAAATTCGATGTAGTTTGCTAATGCTATCATTGCCGCTGGAAACACGGTATCCCAGTGGTGCAGCACTATAAAATCGACGAGAGTGCCCACTGTCAGAATGTGTTTTTTTCTCTCGAAGATTTCTACTGCCTATCATAGATAAGTCTGAATAGACTTGTTTTCACCATTAGACAGTTTGTCAATAGAAAGCCCGAGCCTACACTTTTACCGACCCAAGTGATTTTTAACCTCCCACACCACATAGACATGGTATGAGAGCAACTGGCCTTTGATGACGCTGTACATTATATACAGTGGTGGAAATCCAAATTGGCAGAGGTGGAGGCACGGGCAGTCAAACCACCGACCCTCAGATTGGGAGTCCGACCTAGAAAAAAGTCAGACACTCTAACCACTCTAACCACTTCGTCCTCGTTTGACTGGATGTGTTGTTAGGACATAACACCCCCAAATGATTCACTCACGTGCGCCTTGGCATTCTGTCCCTGATACACCCAAGGGAAATACTCCCGGCTCACACGCGATGATTGCGATTTAAAATGCTGATGTCGTCGCGCAGAGGTGATGAAGGCCCTGGCGCCTATTAATAATTAAAACAAAATTAAATCCACAAAACAACCACACAAAAAAACCATGACGATAATCAGGTTACAGTGGCTGAGAAGGTCCCATGTGCTTTATGTAATTTTGTATACATGCCTCAGAGCAGTAATGCTATTTATAGAATGTCTAAATAGCGTAGTAATAGCCTGCACTAACCTCTTTGGCAAGGACCCACATAGCCAGATGAGTGTGGATAGGGTGATTGCATCAGGGAGCCTGGGTAGTGTATTGGTTAGCACGCTAGCCCGGGAATGGCAAGAAGCGTGGGTTCGGATCCTGCTTTAGGCGCAATATTTCCCATTTTCATCACCCCCCCCTCCTCCTCCAATGACAATATTGTCGATACATTCTCTGTAGCCATGTCTGTTGTAATATCCAGAGGCCTATCCGGTTTGATCAAACTGATGTCCGAAGTGTTGGCCCATCTAAAATAGGTTTGTGCTTGATTTACTCTGGCTGGTTATATATGTCTGTTTGAATCTATTGAGCATCTAATACCCCTGTCACACTACAACGTAACGAGCGAACGTGAGCCTAACGTGGTGATTTTTCGTCATTACTTTGACGTACGTTGGATTACGTTATGATGACGTCAGAATGATGTTAGACTGACGTCGAGGTACGTCACATTACGTTGTGTTACGTCGAGTTACGTCGAGGTTTTGGACATGTTCAAAACTTTCGACGTAGCTCGAACGTAAGGGTTTACGTTCACCGTACATTCTGTTCACATTCAGCAAACGTCAATGACATTAAACGGACGTTAGGCAAACGCTGCTCACTACGTTCAACTACGTTCCACTATGTTGACCCACATTAAACCGGGTGGAAATGCCCACAGGGCGTAATGGGAACGTCAGGAGAACGTCAGGAGAACGTCAGGAGAACGTACATTCAAAGTACGTTCGACGTCTCATGACGTATGTAATGTCACGTAACGTTCTTCTGGCGATGGAATAACGTTTGTAACGTTCCGTGAGCGTAATGACGTTGTCCTCTCTCGTTGAATGACGGTATCAGTACGCTTTACAAATGTTACGCTCTCGTCCACTACGCTGCATCCACGTACAACCTGTGGCCAAATTTGCATACTACGCCGAGAAGTTCAACGTTCTTCACGTTCTCCCTACATTGACGTCGTTACGTAGTAGTGTGACAGGGCCTTAGATGCAGTCAATACTCATTCAATAGATCCCCGGGCTTCAGGTTCTACATCGGGTAATAATTACTTAATACATACTGATGATAATCGGTATAGCTGAAGTACTGTCACTGTATAAACAATCTTTCTTTTACTGGGGGAAACTAAGGATGTGCAAACCCTTTGTAGTTGTTGTTGTTGTTCATTGCTTTTTTTGTTGTTCAATAAATAAAGTTTATTTATCGAATAATGTATTTTGTCAGCACCAGAGCACTGATCTACCAACCGACCAGACCGGTGTGGCCGAATGAGTAGTGCGTCCGTTTCCCGTTTTGGGAGATCGGGAGATCCGAACCCATGAGTTTGTGGGTTCGAATCCTGGTCGATTCAAACCAATGACTTAAAAATTTATACTTGTAGCTTCATAGCCTGGTGCTCGGCATTATTAGGATAGGAAAAGGACTGGTTGGCTCAGTGTCAAGATAATGTGACTGAGTGGGATATCAGGTCATGATGCAGGCGGCCTGCAGGCGACACATACTTACTTACTTCCATACTTACTTCCCTACTTACTTCTCTCTTTACTTATCTACTTAATACTTACTTGCCTACTTACGTATATACTTACCTATCTACTCATGTATATGCTTACTTACCTACTTAGTTAATACTTCCTTACATACTTACATATTTACATACCTGCTTACATACTTACATATTTATGTACACACTTATTCAACAGTTACTTATTTATTTACTCACTTATTTACATACTTGCTTACCTACCTACTTATCTATTGCCTTACCTACTTACTTACCTGCTAATACATACATACTCACTTACCTACTTATTTACCGACCTACTTACCGACCTACATACTTACCTACTTACTTACCTGCTTATACATACATACTCACTTACCTACTTACGTACCTACTTACTTACCTGCCTATACTGTTTACTCACTTACCTACTTACTTAGCTACTTACTTACCTACTTACTTAGATACTTACTTACCTACTTACTTACCTGATTGTACTTACTTACATACTTACCTACCTATTTACCTACTTACTTACCTACTTACTTAACCTGCTTATACGCACCTACTCACTTCCTTACTTACCTACTTCCTTACCTACTTCCTTACCTACTTACCTGCTTACCTACTGACCACGTGACCTGTGTGTGTCTAGGGGCTGGCGCTGGCGCTCCCTTCGCAGACACCGGCGCACATTACCCCCTGAGCTAGGCTTTAAATATTTCAGCCCGATCATTCTGCATCCCTGTAGGGCCATGTTGCACAGGCATCCAGTATCCATTCATCTTCATAGCAGCAGCTCACCCACCCCCACCCACCTCCACATCTAGCAACATCTAAGGTCATATCAGGACGGGTACCGACTTGTGACAGTGCTCGGTGTCAGGATAATGTGACTGAGTGGGATATCAGGTCATGGTGCTGGCAGCCTGGTCTCCCAGTGGGACAGCACTATAAAGTCGCCATGAGTGCGCACTGTCGCAAGTCAGTACCCGCCCTGATATGATCTTAGATGTTGCTAGGACGTAAAACAACAAACACACAAAACAAACTCACCTTACTTTACCAACGATTATCGGGGGAGTGTTAGCGACACGGTGCCCGAGCTGGCCACATTGTTTTTAAAATGAGGCTCTTCCTTTGTCTCAGTGCGCTGGCCCCTTTGTGGAAAAACTCATTAATAAGACGGCAGTAACTCGAACCAGACCTGACGGGGTTCTGCCGGGAGGGGGGTGTGGGGGGGGGGTGTCTGTTAGTACACACTGGAGGGTTCAGTGTAAAAGGTGCAGTTACCAGTAATGAGGTGACAACACTAGGTTCCTGTGAAGGACAACAGTGAATGAACTCTGTTGTCTCTGAACAATTCAACAAGAAGTTACTACTGTGTTTCTCTGTTACTTCTGTCTTTCTTTTAATGTTTTGTTTAAAAGAATTAATTAACTCGTCATTAGGGACACATTATGTAATTTTTCCTTGTTATTAAATGTGTATTCCTATGATTAGGCTAGTGTAGATATCGATAGCCAAACTAAGAAGCGATCAACTTCTGACCTAGTAGTAGTGTACCTTCAATATGAATAGCGAATTTGAGGATAAATATATATATATATATATATGTCATTATTTACGGACAATGTTTCAAATACAAATAGTTAAACGAAAATCACAATGTATTAATTTCTATGATATATGTCACATATAATTCAGCTTACGAGGCAACAACATAACAACAATTGGAAATAACAAAATTTATTTCAGAAACAAATCAATACTCAAGGAGCGATAATCGGCGAACTACAGTAATGCCTGACGGTTAACTCTGGTCATAATCGGCGCTGGACACAGCAGGATAATGAAGGTTCAGAGTAATCAGCAATGTTGTTCTGAATGCGCAGTCGACCGTAGAAGGCCCAAGAACTAGTATCAATGAGAAAGAGCAAATGTTAATGACCTACAAATTAAGTTTACATGACGTCTAGACGAGTAGTATATGACTTAACTAGTAGCAGCTCTCAACCCAACAAAAGCAAGAGAGCTGGTGGGGTGGCACTTACATGAATGGGCTTGAGGTATAGTTTTACTGCTTCTGACTTCCATGTGCCAGCTGACATTATTTTATCGATTGTCAAACCTGATCCTTGGCAGGCCTGGGCAGAGCCCCTTCTTAGGCTATGCAAGGAGAAGCCTTTATCAATACCGAAGACCATTCCCGAAGAGATTCTAATGGCTCGCAGAAGAATGTCAGTTGTCAGAGGAAGTCCAGAGGGGAGCATGAATGCCGGATCGTGCGGTAAGACAGATACCGTTTTTACATAGCTCTGCCACGCCATAACCGGGCAACATATTGAATTCTCTATAGCAGGGAGTCTGAATACTATCGGCGATTCTGATATGGATCTAGTCTTTGTAGATCGGATGGTCACGAACAATACATTATTAATTACTTCTACATCACCAAATTTCAATACATGTTGATTACACAGAGCAGTTTGTGATGTCACTACTAGATTGCTTTGACGCACCATTGTTAGAAAACCAATGAGCAGCGCGGAGACCAGAACCATAGGCTTGGGCGTCAGGGAAACGAGGAAAGCAATTATAGCTTTTAAGTCATGATAGGTCAATGGAGGAGCTCTTACCGGGACGTGCCCCGCTTCATGGTTCTGATCTCGTTGGCGTCGAACGCAGATGAGTCTCCTGATGCAGCGGTCACCCACGTTCGGACCGAGCTGAAATAGTTTAGTATTCCACCCGGTGACTTAAGTCAATCACTGAGAAGTAGAAGGAAAGACAATAAGTCATAGGTCGACGGTGAATGCATGTTAACAGCATGTTCGTTACAGAAAACAATGTACAAGTTAATGTGAGACACTCTATTTGTCCATGTCCTGGTCACTAATGGGCTGGAGAACTTGTTGAGAAGCCGCTGATGGTGTGTCAACGAGTAGCCTGGAAGATAGAACCAAAAATAGTACTATCTTCCAGGCATTACAAGTGATTACAAGGCGAAATCTAGAGAATTAATGACAATGGCTACGTGAATCTCTACCAAATTAAGGGATGTACATAACTGGTCCGCTTTCTTTTTGCAGACCTCTGACTCTACGGATCTACTTAATGCATCCACCAACACAAGTGCCACTCCCGGTTTATGTTTAATTTCGAGCTCAAAGTTGAGCTGCGCGGCTACAAGCCACAGCTGCCTGGCACAGGCACACAGAAATGGATCTTTCCCGCTGCCCGTATCCAGCACCTGCTGGGAAGCTGAGTTATCCGTGTTTACGATAATCGAGAACTCCTGGGGGTTCTCAGGAAGCAGATTAATCATGGCATGCACCAGATTCAGGGCCTCCAGCTGCGCTATATGGAGATTACGCGCCTGGAGTTCCTGATCATACTCTGCTACATAGTACTTAACTGGTGAAAACGCCCCGCCTGTCTTCAAAGTTGAGTCGCACTCAATTACCCATTGCTTGCGCTGTGCTCGAGGGATCAGTTGTACTCCATTATACTTCTCTGCGAATTTGCAAAACCACTCTAAGTCCAATAACACGTCCCGATCAAACTCATGCAACCCGTTATATGGAGAGGCCCTCATCGCTGCCAAAATTCTATTGGAGAACAGGATTGCCGGTTTGATGCATTTTGAAAGATGTTGTAATTTTCCTGCAAGGCTCTGGAACTGTTTCCGAGACGCTTTTGTTTTCACTTCCTACAATTTACATTCATCTAGCACCTCCCTGATCTTTCCTTCTGGTAGCATGACCGTCATCCCCTTTGCATCTATGACGAAACCCAACCACGTAATCGCCTGTGCAGGGGCAGTACATTTCTCTAAAGCCAGACTGAGGCCCAACTCCGCTGTTACTTGCAAGAACCTATCATATGCCCGTTGTGCCTGGACTTCAGTTTCTTCTAAGCCTATGAAATCATCCAGATAGCACAAACTGAAATAACCCTAGTTCCTCAGAAACCACACTATGGCTCTAGTGGTGTGGGCACATGCAAGCGCCGACGTGCGACAGCCGAAAGGCAGCGCCACGTCGACATAAACCTCATCTTTCAACGCAATTCCCAACAGTGGAAATGCCAACGGACAAACCCTCAGTTGTCAATATGCTCTAGACAGGTCTGCCCCCCACAGGCATGCACCAGGTCCCAGCTTAGTCACCCTATCAGTAAGTGTTGCCACTGACGGCAGCGTGAAATTAAAGGGTACTCCCAAATGAAATCCTTTCTTAATGCCAGCATTCACGCTCTTCCCAGGCGGGAAGCTCAGGTCGATTATATTTATTTTAGCAGATGAGTTCTTTTTTTGCCTGGTCATCATCGGGCTACGCTGAAACCACGGCTTAAACGGCGGTGCAGAAAACGGGCCTAACAATGCGTCATGGGACAATTCCGTTCTAATAAACTTCAAAATATGAAAGTCAGCTTCTGCCGCCACCGCATGGTTTTTATAGGTAGGTGACGGGCTACTCCCCGCCATATAGTCTAGCGGCCACCCGTATTCAAGGTGGTCGACTAACAGGGTATCTGGATAGTCTTTAAAATACTCCCTCCATTTTGGAATAACGAGTCCCGATACTAAAGGGATGCGAGCTTGCATATAGTTAGGGAGACCAGTTACCCTTACCGAATCGTAAATTAATTTATACTCTTTACAAATCACCCATGCATCATCATTAGAAACGGGCCAAAATGGCTGTAGTGTATCCTGAAACGCTAATGGGGTTGGCGGCGGACTAAAAGCATTGGCCGGGACCGCGTTATCTAGCGACAGTGCTAACTTAACCGATGTATCGAACCAATCAAAACTAACTGGCGGTAACTCTAAAACATGCCCACGAACCTGCAGGGACACAGTGTCTGTAACACAGCTAACTACGGACTCAGAAGACAATTCGACAGCCGAAGTCGGAATACAAGTGCCAACGCCTAAGTCACACATGGCAGCTGACTCAATACGTATCGACCACGTGGTGCCCTGTAGTAGTGCGGTCGGGCCGAAAGGGAGGGGCCGGGGCAGGCGCTGAGTGGGAGGGGCGCGGGGCTTGCTTGTGGGTTTTTTCCCCTGCCACCCCATGCTCTACCTGCTTCACCCTAGTCGCCACGTGGTCCCTGAATGAGGCCTCCGCCCGCAGCCCACATGTACATTTACTCGCTAATAAACACAAACACAAATTAGCACTTACAGTAGGGGGGACCGCAGGAGCATCAGCGGCAGCTTTCTTGTCTGTAAAGTGCCTCTTTTTTAGACAATCCTGCTCCCTATGCACCAACTGCCCCCTAAACTTATACGCACGCCATGCGAAATGTGCGGGTAACGATCGGGAAGCATGCCATGTGTAGAGGAAAACCCGCAGTCCTGGGATGCCACCTCTGCCACGTGGTAATGCTGCGGCCTTGCCTGCAGTGCACAAACCGCTTCAGTGCACACATCACATTGCAGCCCTTTAATGGCGACAACCTCATGCCAGCCTTGCTTTAACCTGCCGTCATCCACCATTTGGAAAATCTTCTCCGACCACCTACGGCATGTCGGCCAGTCCCAGGTTATCGCCATTGACCAAATCTTCCTTGTGCTGAAGTAGGGGGGACACCCAGTGTTGCGGAAAACCGGGTTGTGCAGCTAACCTCCGCAAGGCGGCAAAATACTCTGCCCATGTAGCTTCCCCCAACGCTAACTTCTTACATGCATCCCCACGTGTGATAAACTGATGCGGAAATGCCAGCGTACCTTTAGGTTTCTGCAGGGCTTGTGCCAACTCGAGAAGAACGTCTGCTGTCACTTGTGGGTATGGCATTTGTGGGGGTCTTGCGCTTGTGTGCTGTATGTCAGAGCCCGAGGCCTGCACTTGCTGCTGGCGGGGGAGCTGGTTCATCGCCACGTGGTACTGTGCCTGGGACGGCGGGGGGGGGGGCACTGAGCCAGCACCTGCCTGGCCGTAGACGCCCTAGTGACCAACGGCGTAACCCGCTGCTGAAACGGCGAAAGCACGGGTAGAGCCCATTCCTGCACCGGTCTTGGAGTTGAATGCGCCTGAGGAAATGGCCTCCGAAGCGCCGGAGTGAGAAAAGGCTGCGGGGCAGGGGAAGGTGGCACCCCCGTAGCAGCCGCTATCCTTTCCAACGCGTCCAGCCTATTCGCAAAGTCCTCAGCTTCCTGCGACTTCTGCCTCCTTCTTTGCAGAACTGTTCCTTGTTCTCTTCCCGCTTGTAGGCCCTGCTGGACTGGAACCACGGGTTCCTCTGGCCCTTCGCCCGCCTCTTGCTGTACAGCATGCACCACACGTACCGCTCTCACCACCCTCCTAGGCTGCGTTCTCCTCTTTACCGTACCGAGTGGGGGCCTCCCCCGACGCTTCTTAGCTGGCGGCATGCTAGGCTTACAGGTGCGGGCCACGTGTTGTTCGTCGTATGAGAGTGAAGTAGAGAAGCACTGTTGACTGGATGGTGCCGGGGCGGAAAGTGAGCGTGTGGGCGTGGATATGCTAATTAGGCGAGGTGGGCAGATCCAGTTGCCTCGCAGCCAAATTACACATGTTGACCTCGTCAACATATCCAATGCATGGTGCACTGCATGACGTCATATGGTTGTAGTTGCCATCACATCACTGAGTCTGTATCGCACTGAGCGCATTCGCACACAATTCAGTATTGCGCCCAATATATATGAGACAATCGAGACATGTGTTATCTTTATGATGATGGGATTTTGTCGTAAAGCAAACTTAAATCCACACTCTATTCACGATAGTGTACCGTCCAGATGGTTTCACGGAGCCTCCTTGTCTTTGTAGAGGAATATAAATCCGAGTAACTAGTGTTGTAAGGCATAGGACATAATTAGAATTCAATTTCTATTCATTTGAGATTTAGAAAAACCTTTTCTTTCTTGTCTGCTAATTGACAGCTTCAAGTGTGTGGATTTAGTATGGATTCTTTCTCAGATGGGGATATTGTAGGAACAGTTGCTTCGAAAGCGCAAGATTTGCTCTTCAAATTAAACTCAAGCCTCTGGGGTATCCCTCGTGTCATACAAGAAAATTCATATATATTACTGGTAGCATCATGCTGGCCACTGATACCAGTATACCGTTTGTCTTGTGGGAGGGCATCAACACTTCTGAATCTGTCCAGTAGTCATTGACAATATAATGCAGATATAATATATATACATTATATATTATATATATATATCTATATGTAATATGCATATTATTTATATATTATATATATTATTTATATTCACTGTATCTAGACAATGACACAGTGAAGACACTGTACACGTCACTGATCCAGCCGCACCTTGAGTATGGCAACACGGCTTGGACACCGAAGTTCAAGAAGGACATGTCAATGATCGAGAGTGTACAGAGACGTGCTACAAAGTTATCACCAACCATAAGAGAACTACCATACGAAGAACGTCTCAGGATTCTCAACCTACCCAGCTTATACTACCGAAGGGCCAGGGGAGACATAATAGAAGCATTCAAACACGTCACTGGAAGATATGCGGTTGATGCTAGATACCTGAAGCTGGCCAACTGTAAAACTAGAGGGCATCGATACAAGCTGAAGAAGGAAAGAGCAATAAAACCTGTCAGACAGCTATTCTTCAGTAACAGGATAGTAAATGCCTGGAACGCACTGCCTGAACATGTCATAGAAGCGCCTTCCGTCAACGCCTTCAAAGGCAGACTGGATAAGCATTGGAGGGGGCTGCAATATTGCATACATCCGGTACTCGATGCGTTTAATCCTAGTAAATCAAATTTTGACATGCATCGACCTGATACAGGTTTATAAGCCTAACAAAATCAGAAGCGGATGAGTATGAGTATATTATATTATATATATAAAGAGAGAGATTAAATAAATAATTATCCGAGCATTTATATATATATATATATACACTAGATTATATATAATAGATTATATATAATATATATAATATATATACTGTATATAATAAATATATTATATATAGATATATAGATATAGATATATATATCTTTGGTACATCGTGGGATTAGAACCCTTGGGTTCAAATCCTGCTCCAGTCAAAAATATAACTTAACAATTTATACTTGTCACTTCCTAAGCAGGCACTAGGCATTATTAGGATAGAGCAATGACTGGTTGGCTTAGTGTCAGGATAATTTGACTGAGGGAGATATCACTTATCAGGACATGGCGTTAACGGCCTAGTCTCCCAGTGGGGCAGGACTATAAAGTCGCCATGAGTGTGCACTGTCAAAAGTTGGTACCCATCCTGATATGACCTTAGATATTGCCAGGACGTAAAACCCCAACAACACACCAGCTAAATTGAGATATATATATATGATGGATAATCCATTATGCGAGTATAAGCAAATCGTACCACTACTGTATGTCCACCCCCTGCTGCAGTGAATAATCCACGTGCCTGCAGGATAACCCTTTGGTGGCGCCACCTGCGGGGTCCTCCAACACTAAACCAGACGGCGATGCAGTAGCCTTGCAGCTAAAAAGAGTTATGTTCACTCAACCCAGTTTCTCTCTTTTATCTTCTTTGAACGATGATAGACCAGACAGGATGGCCGAATGAGTTAGCGCGTCCGTCTCCCATGTTGGTAGATCCTGGGGTAGTGGGGTCGAATCCTGGTCGAGTCAAACCATGACTTAAAAATTGATACTCGGCGCCTCCTAGCCTGGCACTAGGCATTATTAGAATAGGGCAAGGACTGGTTGGCTCAGTGTCAGGATAATGTGACTGTGTGAGATATCAGGTCATGGTGCTGGTGGCCTGGTGGCCTGGTCTTCCAGTGGGGCAGCACTATAAAGTCGCCATGAGTGCGCACTGTCACAAGTCGGTACCCGTCGTGATATGACCTTAGATGTTGCTAGGACGTAAAACAACAACGAACAAACAAACTTGAACGATGAGTAATTATATATAATCATATATATATTATTTGTATTCATATATATAGCTATACTATTTGTACCTTCCTGTTCCATATATATATACATATATATATATATTATTTGTCTTTCTATATATAGCTATATTATTTGTAGCTTCCTGTTCCATATATATATACATATATATTATTTGTAACTTCCTGTTCCATATATATATATATATATATACATATATATAATTCATAGCTTCCTGTCCCATATATATATGAATATAAATATATTATTTGTTGCTTCCTGCTTCATATATATACATATATATATTATTTGTGGCTTCCTGTTCCATATATATATATGTGCTCTATAATCCATTATGGGATTGTAAACAAGGACACTACCTATCTTCAGTTCCCTATGTAATAGTATAGCACTGTATCCTATCTATCTGACTCTGTGTAGTATGTCATGGGCCACACTGGCGCCACCTGTGAGGGGCTCTAGGCATTGTATGCCGGCTGCGTCTGGCTGTTAACGCCTATAGGCCCTTCGGGACACTCAAATTTAACTTGTAAAATATAGCTTCTTGTTCCATATATATATTATTTGTAGCTTCCTGTTCTATATATATATGTATATAAATATATTATTTGTTGCTTTCTGTTTCATATATATATACATATATATACATATATATATTATTTGTAGCTTCCTGTTCCATATATATATATATAGATATATATAATTGATAGCTTCTTGTTCCATATGTATATATATATAAATATATTAATTGTGGCTTCCTGTTCCATATATATATACATACATATAAGGAACAAATAGTGTTGCGCCTGTCTGGACATGTTCTTGCTGGTGCGAAACCTCTATTTGCTTCCCGAGAGAGTGCCGCTGGTAACTTGCAAAAGCCAGCAGCACTACAACCCTTTTGCAGGCAGCTTTCATGAAATGTACAACCGCACAACATCACTCTCATAGCAGAGAGCTAAATCGAGAGCGGCAGTCAAGTAATGAAAGCAGTCTTTGTCGCATCGCGACCAACAGCATGATGATGATGATGACATATAAGTTGTAGCTTCCTGTTGGGCGCCCTCACACAGGGCGTCATGTCACTGACTGACGTCATTGGGTGTATAATGGCACCGAAGACCGGAAGTACCATTTCTGGCCCGACGCCGCCTGCCACCAGAGGTCGTGCCACTCACCCTTGACAGCCACTCTCCGAGAAGGCCTGGGGCATTGTGGGTAGCCCTCTCACTCTCCAAACAGAAGCTTTGACAATCAAACTCCTTACAATACATTACAACATCTGTGCCAGTACGACTCTGATTGGCGTGTGTGTGTATGTGTGTGTGTGGACGCGGTGCTTAGCACGTGACAAATCGGCGTTCCCGTGACACGGCCTATTTTTTCCCCGAACTGACAATGCCACCTTTGTCGTGATGTTGAACTACTATGAGCTAAAGGCTCTGTTATACCTCACCGGATTTGTAGAAACGGACAGAAACTGAACAAAGTCCGTTTTGTGTCCGTACAAGTTTTGAACATGCACAAAACTAGGAATGGATGACGCCGGACTGACGTCTATGGTTCTTGTCCGGTTTGAGTTTCTTTCGTCCATTGGCTATCCATTCATGTCCGTTTCATGTCCGTTTCATGTCCGTTTCATGTCTGTTCGTCCAGTGGCCATTGACTCGATAGCGCAACATTTTGACACATCTTAGTACATTTTGATACTTATCACCATCGGGCTAGAAAATTCTGTCCGTTGCTCAATCCGGCGAGGTGTCACAGCCGTTTCACCCATTCACCACCAACTTTGGCTTTATCGCCCATGTATGCAATATATCACGTGTACTACCCATATCATTCTCTCCTAAAGGTTCACTAACGTGACTGAAGTAACTTTACTTATTCACTAGTATGGTGATCAAATATCATTGGCATGCAATTTGTCTAGTTAGAAATAGACTATCATCGGGGAAATATTGATGACTTGATTTCATGGGGGGGGGGGGGTGTTCTGATCGTCATGTTGGTGGTGAAAAAAAAAAAAAAAAAAAAAAAAAAAAAAACAACAACACACATGTTCTGAGTCCAATCTGTAAGAATTATAATCATTCAGCCAAAATGACCCTCTTCAATCTGCAGAGTGACGTTTGGTAGGGAATATTCACACAGTTTGGGGGACTTCTATGATATTGATATAGTATAGAAACATGCCGAAATAGATATGCCACTAAAGCCCCAGTCACACATACACGGATCAGGGGCCGGACGAGCCCCGGACCGCCATCCGGGGTGGTCCGGGGCGATCCGGGGTGATCCTTGGCTCGTCCGTGGGTCGTCCGTGCCGACCCCCCCTGATCTGGCCTGATCCGTGGCTTGTCCAGCGCCATCCGGGCTCAGCCCCAGATGTTTTAAAATGTTTAAAACATCCGGGGTGGTCTGGGGGATTTTGCGATCCGGGCTCAATCCAGCGTGATCCGGAGGTGGTCCGGGGGTGGTCTGGGGGTGGTCCGGGGGTGATCCGGGTATTTTGGGGGTGGTCTGGGGTGGTCTGCGCCTGTCCGGCGGTGGTCCGGGGTCATTTTGAGCCACGGTTTGACCCGGACCATCCCCGAACTATCCAGGACTACCCCCGCCTAGGCACGGACCACTCCCGGACTGCCCCCGTAGTCCAGGGGTTGTCCGGGGGTGGTCCGGGACAGTCCAGGGGTGGTCCGGGGGTGGTTCGGGGCAGTCCGGGGTTGGTCAAGCATCGTCCGGGTTAATCAGGGGCCGGTCAGGCCCAGTCGGGCTCGTCCGGGGCCTTTCCGGGGGCAGTCCGGGGGGTAGTACAGAGCGGTCCGGGGCGGTCCGGGACGGTCTGGCCTTTGGTCCGGCGCTCGCCCGGGGCTCGTCCGGGAAAGTGTGACTGCGAGGCAAAAATCGACGAAAACAGTGATTTTATCTGTGGCGGTTCGGGACAGTCTGGGCCGTTGGTCCGTGGGTGGTCCGGCTCAAAATCCGGGGCTCGTCCGGCTATGTGTGACTAGGGCTTAAGTAGAACAGAGAGTTTTTCTGTGTTTTTTTTCTTGAAGATTTATACTGCCTATCATGGATAAGTCTGAATAGACTTGTTTTCACCATTAGACAGTTTGTCGTTAGAAAACCCGAGCCTACAGTTTTACCGACCCAAGGGATCTTAACCCCCCACACCACATAGACATGGTATGAGAGCAACCGGCCTTTGATGACGCTGTAAGTTATACACAGTGGTGGAAATCCAAATTGGCAGAGGTGGGAGGGGGGCATGGGGAATTGAACCACCAACCTTCAGATTACGAGGCCGACCTAGAAAAAGTCAGAAACTCCAACCACTCTGCCACAGAAAATGTGAGGGAGTCGTGTGCAAATAGTTTACAGTCGAAATTGATTGAGTTGCCTACATTTTGATCTGTAACAACGATTTCTACTAATTATTTACTAAAGGAGTAAATTCTACTTCTTGCAAACATCATTAAAGTGCCTGTCACACCTTACCGGATTGAGCAACGTACATAATCAGACAAAGAATTTTCTAGTCCAGTGGTGTTCGGTATCATAATGTATTGAAATGTGTCGAAATGTTACGCTTCGGGTCAAAGGCCGCCGGACGAAATGAAAGCTAAACGGACATGGAACGGTGAACCGACGGACGAAAACCGAGTTGGAGTTTTACGTCCTGGCAACATCTAAATAACTCAATATTTAACTAGTAATTACCACAACTAACAACAAGTTGGTTGGTTGTTGGAGTTTTACGTCCTGGCAACATCAAAGGTCATATCAAGACGGGTACCGACTTGTGGCAGTGCACACTCATGGTGATTTTATAGTGCTGCCCCACTTGGAGACCAGGCCACCAACACCATGACCTGATATCCCACTCAGTCACATTATCCTGACACTGACCTAACCAGTCCTTGCCCTGTCCTAATAATGCAGAGTGCCTAGGTAGAAAGTGACATGTTAAAACTTTTAAGTCATTGGTTTGACTCAACCAGGATTCGAACCCAAGTGTTCGAATCCCACGATATACCAAAGCGGGAGACGGGCTCTCAACTCATTCGGCAATCCCGTCTGGTCTGCCTCAGGCAGTAGGGGAGGGGACTGAAAGGTGGTTCACATATATGACATCGAGTTAACCCGCTAGACTTGTCATTCGCAGATTATAACTACAGCTCACCTGGCATGTTTCACATAAAGTCCATGAAGAGCCTGAGACAAGTGTAATGCATTGTATTGCCTTCCATCTCGAGACATTGCACATGGGCCTCAATGCAGCGCAAAGTGACAGCGAAATCCTCCAATTAGGTTGCTTAAGCGAATGAATTGAACGCCGGCTTCCCTTTTGGCCGGTCATGGAGCTTGATCTCCGGGTTCAATCCCAGGCTGAGTAAAAGAAATTACTGAAAATTATTTACCTGTCGCTGGGCATTACTAGATTAGGGCAAGGCGCAGTGGAATGAGGCATGTTAATTGCCCGCAGTTGAAATTGTCCCGTCTTAGTCAAAGACTGGAGTACTTTTTGTTAAAGCCACCACAAAAGCACTGCCACTGGAATATGAATAACTAATTCCAGGGAAAGTAAATAATTATATTTTAATTTTAATTTTATGTCTGTGCATTTGTTGATTAATCAGGGGAAATTGCAATCGTGGTCATCGGTCTTCCTCATCGCACTGCTTCTTGCCGTATCCTAATAATGCCAAGCGCCAGGATAAGTAGCGACAAGTATCAAGGCTTAAGTCATTGGTTTGAATCGACCAGGGTTTGAACCCAGGGATTCGAATCCCACGACCTTCCAAAACGAGACATTGTAACTGTGGATTCGACATGAGTACACATAGGCAGGAAGTGGTGCTCTCTCGGGTGGAGTGGTTAGAGTGCCTGACATTTTTCTAGGTCGGACTCCTAATCTGAAGGTCAGTGTTTCGATTCCCACCTCTCCCAATTTGGATTTCCACCGCTGTGTATGACTTGCAGTGCAATCAAAGTCCAGTTGCTCTCATGCCATGTCTATGTGGTGTGGGAGGTTAAAACGCCCTTGGGTCGGTATAAGTGTAGGCTCGAGCTTTCTATTTACAAACTGTCTAATGATGAAAACAAGTCTATTCAGACTTATCCAAGTTAGGCAGTATAGAAAAGAAAAAGTGCTTCCACAAATTCTAGCTGAAGCCTGGCGTGAAATGCATTCACAGAATAGCATCAGGGCTATTATTGGACCAGTGTATTCGCGACATATTGACAAGCGCATTTTGTGTTCTTTGACAGAATTTGAATAAGTAGGATTAGTTGATTATGGTCATAGGCAATCAATCAATGTAATATCAGCACACATGTGTGCACACATATATGGACAGTGATAAGCCCGTTATCACGTGTAATATAGTATGTAGTGTACAGCTCCCCCCTCCCTCATTTCCCCCATTCCCTCCCTGCGCCCCCTGCGCTGGGCGTCACACTCCACTCGCTCGGAAGTTATATATATATATATATATATATATATATATGTATATATATATATAGATGTGCATATGCATATATATAGTCGTGTATATATATTCATGTATATATTTATATCTGAATACACATACCATATATGTCCCAATAGACACACACTGTGCGAGTTCATACACATGGATGCGCAGCTATTCAAATTTAAAGAATTTCATGGATTTGTTTTTGTTGTGCCTCTGAAATAAAGTGAGATTGTCTTATTTTACGTGCATTTAGTCTGAATATGATCGTACATTTTTATTTGTTTTTGGCGTGCCTCTGAAATAAAGTGGGATTGTCTTATTTCATGTGCATTTAGTCTGAATATGATTGTAAATTTGTGCGTGCTTTCCATCTTGAAATGGGGGGTGTGCTTCTATTGGGACATATACGGTACACATAATTATATTCAGACATATTCATATATATTTGTATATATTCGTATATTCATATATATTTGTATGTATTCATATATATTCATATATATTCATAGGTATTCATATGTATTCATATATATTCATATATATTTATATATATTCATACATATTCATATATTCACATATATTCATATATATATAAATTCATATATATCATATATTGTCCTGATATGATCTCAGATGTTGCCACAACGTAACATAGCGTGGTAAGATAACACCAACACTACAACTGGCCAGCATTGAAAACAAGCCTGGGTACGCGGACTTATATGCTATGGACAGTATAAATACAGCCTCAATACAAAAAGAAAATTTAAATCCCAACAACCAAACAACCTATATATATATATATATTTATATATACATATATTTTCACGTATTCATATACATATTTAAATAAATACATTAATATATATATATCAGGGACGGGAGCCTATATGGAGTTAATAACTAATATTTTCCTGCATGGCTTCTGCAGATTTTCCTCGAATGCATAGTTAAGCGAATGTGGCAGTCAACCGCAGTACGATGTGAGTAGTATACAGAGAAAGTAATATTAAACGGGCTACTATGTTCTTGTACAGAATTCTGCAGTAATCTAAATGTGATATCGTTGTATGAGAAGGTACGCTGTGAATATGGTACACTTTCTCATGTTGCATTTATGTCCTTATGACAACTGTCTTACCATTATAACTCTAAGTTAGTGTCTATGGCAAGGATTCACTATAGCAAGTGTCTTATAAGCAGACAGAGTATGCATCCATGTCTGGCAAATGATTTTGCTCAATAGTGAATCACAATTGAAGTTAAGTTAGAAGTAGCCAGCCTAGATTGAAAGCGAGATTTGTTGAGCATAACTATGTAATATATAAATAAACCGATAGTAGTGTTACTGGGGGCATAGACAAGTGAATTAAAAAAAAACACGTAACAATTAAAATTCAGGTTCCTCGAATTGGTCGTAATGCGAAGCATTACGTTTGATGCGATGAAAGGAAGAGTCCCTCCCCTCACCCCCTGCCACCTCGCGCAGCATTCGCGCCTCGCGCGACGACCGCTGCTCCCCTCGCCCTCCCCCGGCCCTGAGTATTCACACCTCCCCTGCCGCTGCTCACTTTCTCCCTTATAAGGCCGCCCGCCGCCTCCTCCAGCCATTCGCCTCCAGTCTCCACCACGCAGCCCTTCTTCTACACTTTGGCTATACTTCACCTCGGACCGCTGCTCCTCTGCCGACCCGAGATCATGCCCAGCCGCGGAAAGGGAAAGGGCCGGAAGAGCTCCAAGGCCTCCGGCATGGCCACGCCAGGACCCGCCTCGGGCTCCCCGAGTGGCTCCGTCCCGTCTACGGCCCCGGCGTCGCCCGCAGCACCCTCGGGCCAGCCCAGCAGCGAGACGGCCCTCCTCATCCAGGCCATCACGCGCCTCACCAGCCGCATGGACGCCGTCGAGACGGGGCAAGCCCGAGGGGCTCCGGGGAGCCCCCCGCCCACGCCCAGGCGGGAGCCCGCCTACAGCCTGCCGCCCGTCCCGGTGCCTCGGGCATGCGCCGCAACCGGGAGCCGGCCACCGCCTCCACCTCAAGCGACTCAGCCCGGAGGCCTACATCCGCAGTACGAGGGCTACACCCGCGCCCACACCAGCTCAGCACCGCCCCACGCCTACCGCCAGGATCCCGTGGAGCACAGCCCGGCATCCGCGGCCGACGCGGTGCGCGAGATATTGGCATCCGCCGAGGCGCAGCACACCGTACGCCGCAGAGGTATCCTGTCTGATTATGTTTTCCCGTGTGATTTAGTAGAGAGGGGTCCGGGGCGCAAGGCGGTGAAGCTTGGAGAGGCGACGAAGGACGAGTACAACCTCACTCTCCTCTCCATGGTCAACCACCCCTCCTTCCCGGATCACTCCCTCCAGGGCTTACACCACCACCACCTCACCGTCATGAGAGATATCCTGATCCACCCTTGGCCCACCTTCCGCCGCTACTCGGAAAGCATATTTTCCTGGATCGCGGACGGTAGGCTCCCCCAGGGGTGGCATGACCCTGTGCCCCTGAACATGCTCAGGGTCGACTCCCTCACCACCCCCGCCCACCAGCCATCCACAGCCGCCCCTGACCGCCCAACAGACCCAGCCAGAGCCCGCCAACAGCCCCGCTCCTTGCCCGAGGCCCGGATCACCTACAGTAGGGAGCTCCATGGGGCCCCCTGCGGCGCTTGGAACCGGGACCCCGCAGCCTGCACCCTAGCGGGCCCCGGCGAGGCCCACGGCCAGGGGGGCGCCAGGCAGAGGCATACGTGCGCCTACTGCGCTAATGTGCGCAAGATGCTAACCGCGCATAGTGAG